>CAUYTI010120013.1:0-129843 GCA_963575145.1 Galago senegalensis
GGAGGGAGGGGGTTTGGAGGGATTACTTTTGAGGTTTGTCTTATAGGGGTACAGGTGAATCTTTCTAAGAGTAGAATGTGAATGTTTTAAAGCAATAACTGAGAAAATGACATGAAGGCTGTGTTGACCAGTTTGATGGAAGTATTTCAGATTGCATGTGAAAGTTCCACACCGTACCCCAGAAGTGCAAAAAATAAATAAATAAATAAAACTAATGGATGGGTTTTCCAAGTGAATAAAGAGGAAAAGAAAGAGTGCTCCGAGAAAACTAGAGAAAAGGAGACCAATAAGATTAATTCTGATGGGAGTATTCCGAGGTTGCGCCCTCTCGTCTGCGTGGCAGGCAGGGACCAGAGACCCTTGCCTGGGTTCCTCACGCTCACCTCCACAGACTGGGGTTGGCAGGGGCTGTAGGCTCTGCAGTTTACACTCAAGGACTGGGACAACCCAAGTCCTTAGTTCAGCGTGGTTTATTCCAAACGCAGAAGGTGTAAATGTAAAACCTGTTGGGTGCCAGCTGTGTGCATCCCCACAGAAAGCCAAAAATGGTGAAGTAAGACACGCATAAAACCAGAATCAGATTCTAGCATGTCAATCTCATTGCCAAGGAGCGATGGTGCTCAGACTTACTCTGTAACCTCAAGGTTCCCACAGCTGGCTTGAAAGGCAGAGTGAAATTTGGGCTCACTTCACAATCTCCAATAATGTTTACCAAAATCTGCCTGCAGACACTTGGATCCAAGACCACATGAATCTAAAAGGCAAGCCAGTTATTTTCCCCTGGAGACACTCTCCCTCTGTTGTAATTGGTGGGCATCAGAATCATTGGCAGGTACGAACATGAACCTGATGGGAAAAAGGGGTAAAACTGGCTGGGAGGAGGGGAGAAGGCACAGTCTACCATGAGAGGGGCAATATCAAGTTGCCTCTCTTTCCAACACAAAGCAAGTAAGGTTGGATAAAAATCTGGAATTTGTTCTGAGAACTCTGAATGCTGCCCAACCCAGAGGATGTGCAGGTGACCAAAAGTTCTGGCCTTTCACTTGATGGACAGTTCAAAATCTCAATGACAGCTTCTGAGATCACCCAGTGATCTACTTTATTACCCAGGACTGATGGGACCGTTTGTCCTTTTTTGCCAGCACACCTGCCCCAGTAACAGGTCTTTTGTAAAAGGATCCCACTCCAACTTGCAAAGTACAGATGCACGATATTGCTGAAAACTGTGCAGCTTATCACCAAGCTGATAATCTCATTAACCTAATAAACCCAACAGAGGAGACACCGTTTCCTGGAACAAATAGAAAAGACAAAGAATGGCAAACTTGGGAAAGGATATATGGCAGAACTCTAGAGTTTAGTGTAAACAACGCTTGCTTTCATGTGTTGTAAGAACAGGCATCTTGGAAATTAAAGTATTCATAGATGTAAAGAATGGGGGGATTGTAATCTACGATACTGAAGCACTCTATCATTGTTTGCCACTGAAAGTACAATGAATCAAATACAAGTTTTTTTGGCAGTAAGTTTTGCCCAGTTGAAACTACTGCACTAGCAAATCTATTATTATAGCATGCACTCTAAAGTAAATGAAATATTCCCTGTGGGGAAAAAAGTACGGGAGTAATGTGATTCCTAGTAAATTTCTTAATACTGACAGTTCAAATGAGAATATATAGATTTTAAATTTATAATACAAAGAGGAATCACTTTGAGGGACTGAAATACGTTTGATGAGGATGGCTGGATTACACGTATGCAACTGTGTGTCCAGCAGTGGAGTGCAGGAGGTGGGCTCACTCAGAAACCATGTGCCCATTTCTGTAGGCTTAGTTTCTTGCATCAAAGATGCCACCACCAAGTACTGGTTTGGTTTGGTTTTGTTTTTGCAAAGGGTTTGCTTTCTTTTAAAATGGGTATGGGAGCAATCTACGTAGGAAATACACGTCATGCTCACAAGGACCTCAAGGAAGAGCGCATGCCCTGTCCTTTGTCAGCTTTCTTTGGGTTTCAAAGTGGCAACCTGCACTGGGACGAATGGATTTTAAAAATTCTTCTAAATGCCCATATATGGAACCAAAATACATAGACTTGTAACATAACAAGGAAAATGTCCTCACCTTCCAGTTAAGGACCAAATGGAGAATAGCTTTTCAACTCCTTCTCTGTGCTTTTTGTTTTACCAGTGTTCTTTCTGCTTGCACGTAGCTCTCCCTAGAGCAGCAGTTCTCAACCTGTGGGTCGTGACTCCTTTGTAACAATGAAAATACATCCGGCATTAGGAGGGTTGAGAACCACTGCTCTAAAGGGTGAATTGTAGTGATATGTTAACCCCTCTGGTAGAGAGTTGCCAACCTGAGTCGAATGCAGGTGAATCCCACGTTTCATCAGGGAACTTATAGCCCAGGTTTCTGTATTGAGTGGCATTATTCAAGCAAAAAAATTAAAATAAAACAAAATAGTTGCTCCAACAGGTTGGAAGGTAAAGCATCTAATACTTTCAGCAGAGAGGGAAAAGAGTTTCTAATAGGATTACACTCAAAAACGGACTAGCAATTATTCTAGACATTTCCTATTAGTCTGATTCTGTTTGGTGAGAATGTTAGGTTTCTATGATTTGATGTAGGAGCAGAAAACAGCTATTTCATCAGACCCTACTGGAAAGTGTCAGGTCCACTGCCCTATCCACTAAGGCCTGGCATATGCAAAACTTTGACCTGAAACCTTCTTTTATTTATTATTATTATTATTTTATTATTGGGGATTGAGCATACATAGAAGCAGTGTACATTAATTGCTTTTGTTAGATAAGGACCCTCTTATATTTGTATCCTGTCCCCAAAATCTGTATTATATCCCTTGACCCCCATCCACTCCCTCCCTCCTTCCCTCATCTCAGCTCTCCCCATCCCCCACCCACCACACTGTGTACTAGGACTGTAATTGTCCTCATATCAGAATTGAGTACATAGGATTTTTATTTCTCCATTCTTGTGATGCTTTACTAAGAGTAATATGTTCCACATCCATTGAGGTTAATACAAAGGATGTGAAGTCTCCGTCTTTTTTAGTGGCTGAGTAGTATTCCATGGTGTACATATACCACAGCTTATTAGTCCATTCTTGAGTTGGTGGGCATTTAGGTTAGTTCCACATTTTGGCAATTGTACATTGAGCTGCGATAAACAGTCTAGTACAAGTGTCCTTATGATAAAAGGATTTTTTTCTTCTGGGTAGATGCCCAGCAACGAGATTGCAGGATCAAATGGGAGGTCTAGCTTGAGTTCTTTGAGGGTTCTCCACACTGCCTTCCAAGAAGGTTGTATTAGTTTGCAGTCCCACCAGCACTGTAAAAGTGTTCCCTTCTCTCCACATCCATGACAGCATCTGCAGTTTTGAGACTTTGTCATGAGGTCCAGTCTCACTGGGGTTAGATGATATCTCAGGGTGGTTTTGACTTGCCTTTCTCTTATTATTAGGGATGCTGAGAATTTTTTCATATGTTTATTAGCCATTCATTTGTCTTTTTTAGAGAAGGTTCTATTCATCTCTCTTGCCCAGTGATCTAAGGGACTGTTGGCTTTTTTTAATGTTTATTAATTTGAGTTCTCTATAGATCCTAGTTATCAAGCTTTTGTCTGAGTTAAAATATGCAAATATCCTTTCCCAATGTGTAGGTTGTCTGTTTGCTTTGGTTATTGTCACCTTAGTTGTACAGAGACTTTGCAGTTTCATTAAGATCCATTTGTTTATTTTTGTTGTTGTTGTGATTGCCACAGGACTCTTTCTCATAAATTTCTTCCCCAGGCCAATAGCTTCCAGTGTTATCCCCACACTTTCTTTGAGGATTTAATTGTTTAATTGTTTTGTGTCTTAGATTTAGGTCTTTTATCCATCTTGAGTCAATTTTTGTGAGTGGAGAAAGGTGCAGGTCCACTTTCAGCCTTTTACATGTGGATATCCAGTTCTCCTAGCACCATTTATTGAATAGGGAGTCTTCCCCCCAGTGTATGTTCTAGTTTGGTTTATTGAAGATTAGGTGGCTTTAGGATTCTTGGTTCATCTCCTGGTTTTCTATTCAGTTTCAAATGTCTATGTCTCTATTTTTGTGTCAATACCATGCTATTTTGATCACTATGGCCTTGTAGTACAGCCTAAAGTCTAGTAGACTGGTATCAACACCTGGCTTTGTTTTTGTTGTTAAGAATTGCTTTGGGTATATGGGGGGGGGGCTGGTCCATATAAAATGAAGAATTATTTTCCAAGTCTTAAAAGTATGATATTGGTATTTTAATAGGGACAGCATTGAATCTGTAGATTACTTTTGGAAGTCTAGACATTTTGACAATGTTGATTCTTCCCAGCCATGAGCATGGTATGTTCTTCCATTTGTTGGTATCTTCTACTGTTTATTTTCTTAGGGGTTCATAGTTTTCTTTGGAAAGGTCCTTCACCTCTTTTGGGAGGTGTATAGCTAGGTATTTCATTTTCTTTGGAGCTACTGAGAAGAGTATTATGTCCTTGATTTCCTTCTCATCTTGGCTGTTATTGGCATATACAAAGGGTACTGATTTATAGACACTGATTTTATATATCCTGAGACATTACTGTATTTTTGATCACTTCCAGGAGCCTTGTGGTTGGGTCTTTGGGGTTCTCTAAGTATAAAATCATATCATCAGTAAAGAGGGAGAGTTTCACTTCCTCTGCCCCCATTTGGATGCCTTTAATTTCCTTCTCTTGCTTGATTGTATTGGCTAGAACTTACTATGTTGAGGAATGATAAAGGAGAAATAACAATAGATGCCACAGAGATACAAGGGATTACCTCTGAATACTACAAGAAACTCTATGCCCAGAAATTTGATAATGTAGAGGAAATGGATCAATACTTGGAATCACATCACCTCTCTAGACTTAATCAATATGAAATAGACCTTCTAAATAGACCAATTTCAAGCAATAAGATCAAAGAAACAATAAAAAAAATCTCCCATCAAAATAATGCCCTGGTCCAGATGGCTTCACACCAGAATTCTATCAAACCATCAAAGAAGAGCTTATACCCATAATGTAGAAACTATACTAAAAAATTGAGGAGGAAGGAATCTTTCTTAACATGTTCTATGAAGCAAATATTCATAACATAAGAAAATATTCATATATTCCAAAATCAGGAAAAGACCCAACCAATAAATAGAACTACAAACCAATTTCACTAATGAATATGGATGCAAAACTTCTCAATAAAATCCTAGTGAATAGATTATAGCTTATCAGTAAAAAAAAAAAGTCATACATCATGATCAAGTAGGATACATCCCAGAGATGCAAGGCTGGTTTAATATACACAAATCTATAAACATAATTCACCATATCAATAGGAGCAAAACCAAACATCATATGATCCTCTCAATTGATATAGAAAAAGCCTTTGATAAATTCAACATCCTATCCTAATACGAATGCTGAAAAATATAGGCATTGGCAGTATATTCCTTAAATTGATCGAAGCCATCTATGACAAACCCACAGCTAATACTATACTGAATTGAGTAAAACTGAAAGCTTTTCAACTCAGGACTGGAACTAGACAAGGGTGTCCTCTATTGCCACTGAAACCTTCTTTAAAAACCAGTGATCCTTCAGCCGAAGTATACCCTATAGTTAGCAAAGCAAGCTAAACTTGACTGGAATGCTTGTTAATGTTGGTAATATTTTCTCTCCATGACAACCTGCATTTCTCTTGCTATAGTCCCTCTAGGAAGTGGATAATGTGGTTAACTCTAGGACCTGGACTCAAAGTTATCTCATCCCTCACTAATTATCTTCGCTGACATGCCTTTGAAGAAACGTGAATTTAGATGGAGGCATCAATTCCTTTCCAAAGAAGAGATTGCATTAGGAATGTCAGGCAATTGATGACATTTTTGACATTTGATCCAATTTATCCCTAGGATTTATTCTAAGGAAGTAATCCAAAGTTTAATGCAAATTCTGCACATTTTGCTTTACTATCTGTTTTCCATAGAAAGGATTTCTTTTTAGTTCTTGTATGCTTTCAGTGATGCTGTTATAAAAATCCCTATGTGGATATATAATCAAATGCAAATAAGTCCAAGAAATGTCTATTTTGCTCTTGAATTACAGTATTCTCTATGCAAATAGTAGCTTTTAAACTTGCACAGAGATTTCTCTGTTCAATGCAAGCACCACACAAAACATCTTAATGTGGCCTAGGCTTCAGGTTATTGAATTTCATTTCTTCCTTAATACATAGCAGGAACAAAATCAGTACACTGATCTCTCCCAAATGCTATGTAAGTTTTTTTGAATGATTTTTGAGGTTTAGTGCACATCGGCACCACCCAAGATGATTTTAGTTGTTACAAAGTCATCTGAAAAAGGATACTGGATGACATACCTTTATTTTTTTATTTATTATTTATTTTTTATGTTTTGGAGACAGAGTGTTACTTTGTCACTCTTGGTAGAGTGCCTTGGCATAATAGCTCACAAGAAACTCCAACTCTTTGGCTCAAGTGCCTCTCTTGCCTCAGATTCCTTAGAGATGAGGTCTCACTCTGGCTCAGGCTAGTCTCAAATCTGTGAGCTCAGGTAATCTACCTGACTTGGCCTTCCAGACTGCTACAATTATTGGCGTTTGCTCATGGCCTGGCCATGACATACCCTTTTGAGGGTTTTTTTTTTTTTTTTAATCATTACTCAAATGTGGAAAAATCCAGTGATAGAAACTAATCTTATAAAACTAGCTTATAAAATGCACCAACCTGATATAATATGTGAAATAAATGTTAATCTTTTTAGAGATATTATCCCTGATATAATTTGTAATCACTCTGGAGAAATGGACCAACTTGGATCTCTCAAATATTGCTGAGTCAAATTAGGTAAACTTTTACATAACTAAAGCCATGATTGTAATCGTTTGGAAAAGACATGAGGAAATTTAAGATAAATTAAGCCTCATTCCTGAACATGCAATTACATTTGGTGCATGCATCACATTTATAATAAACACAACTGTTGCTCTTATTTATCTATAAAATATAAATCAGCTGAACTGTGCTTCTTCAGCTTCTATCCACTCCCAATATCTTAAAACTCAGTAAGTACTAGGTACAAAACAAATTTTTAGGACTCTAGAGACAAATGGGACATGTTCTCTGTCATCAAGAAGGTTTAGGCGGGGTGCAGTGGCTCACACCTATAATCCTAGCACTCAGGGAGACCAAAGCAGGTGGATTGTCTGAGCTCAAGAGTTTGAGACTAGCCTGAGCAAGATTGAGACTCCATTTCTACTAAAAAATAGAAAAATAGCCAGGCGTTGTGGTGGGCACCTGTAGTCCCAGATACTCAGGAGGCTGAGGCAAGAAAATCAGTTCAGCCCAAGAGTTTGAGGTTGCTGTGAGCTATAATGTCATGGCAATCTACCCAGGGCGAATGAGAGTCTGTCTTAAAAAAAACCTAAATAAAAAGAAATTTTATTTAAAAAAAAAAAAAGACTCCTTCACTTGATCGTTCATAGCAGCACAATTCACAATTGCAAAGATGTGGAAATGATCAAGTACCTATCAGTACATGAGTGGACAAATAAAATGTGGTATGTTGGCAGCACCCATAGCTCAGTGGGTAGGGTACAGGTCATGTACACCCAGGCTGGTGGGTTTGAATCCAGCCCAGATCTGCTAAACAACAATGACAACTGCAACAAAAAAATAACCAGGCATTGTGGCAGGTGCCTGTAATCCTAGCTACTTGGGAGGCTGAGGCAAGAGAATTGCTTAAGCCCAAGAGTTTGAGGTTGCTGTGAGCTGGGATGCCACCACACTCTACCCAGGGTGACAGCTTGAGGCTCTGTCTCAAAAAATAAATAAATAAAAATAAAAATAAAATAAAATGTGGTCTATGCACAGCATGGAGTCCTATTCAGCCACACATACATGAAAAAACAATGGTGAACTAATAGCTCTTGTATTATCCTAGGTGGAACTGGAGACCATTCTTCTAAATCAGTGGTTCTCAACCTTCCTAATGCTGTGAGCCTTTAATACAGTTCCTCATGTTGTGGTAACCCCCAACCATAAAATTATTTTTATTGCTACTTCATAACTATAATTTTGCTACTATTATGAATCGTAATGTAAATATCTGATATACGGATGTATTTAGGTAACCCCTGTGAAAGGGTCATTTGACCACTGAAGGGGTCACAACCCACAGGTTGAGAACCACTGTTCTAAATGAAGCATAGCAAAAATGGAAAAACAAATACCATATGTACTATTAAAATTGGAACTAATCAATCAACACTTCTGTGCACATATGGAAATAACACTCATGAAAAATTGAGTAGGTGGAAAGGGAAGGAGGGAATGGGTAAATTCCTGACTAATAGGTACGATGCACATTATCTGGGTGACGGGCATACTGAGAACTTTGACTGAAAGGGTATAAAATCAATGTATGGAACCAAAACATTTCTTATCCTGTCTGTATGCTTTGAAATTTAAAAGAAAAAGAGAGAGGGAGAGAAGGTGATTGGGGAAGGCTGGGAAAAAAATAATAATAAAGAAGTTTAAAGCTTAGTAGGAAAAAATGGCACCTATGTGGGAAGGTGGGAAAATGTATACAGGGACTCTGTGTACTACACATGCAACTTTCACGTAAACCTAAAATTATTTTGAAATCATTATCTAAAAATCTTTTTGGTAAAATAAAATATATCTGTATATAATTATATAGACAGCTGAGGAAAATTAACAGCAGGTGGTCCTACTCAATTGACCATCAGTAAAACCAAGAGTGGGGTGGGAGCAGCTCAGGGCAGTTAACCATGAGTAAATTGGGCAAAACTCCACTTCAGTATGAGGCTGCCTATTTTTAATCTGCTGTAATTATGTAGTGAAACCATGATAGCAAACTGATTTAACAAATACAGATGAGGCCAGGAGTGGTGGTTCACGCCTGTAATCCTAGCACTCTCAGAGGCTGAGGCAAGTGGCTTGCCTGAGCTACAAGTGGCAGCCAGAGAAAGACATCCTCTCTAAAAAACTAGCCATGCATTGTGGCAGGTGCCTGTTGTCCCAGCTACTTGGGAGGCTGAGGCAAGAGAATCCCTTGAGCCCAAGAGTTTGAGATTTCTGTGAGCTATGATGCCACAACACTCTACCAAGGGTGACAAAGTGAAACTCTGTCTCAAAAAACAAACACATAATATCACAGAAATTTTGTAAGAACTCCCCCCTTTTTGTAAGAGGTGAATCCCTCTTGTTCTCCTCAACCACAAGAACAAGGCAAGGGGAGCCAAACTGATCTTTGAAATACACAGGCCTTTTCGTACCTGAAATAAACCAAAGTAAACAAGCAAGCAGAGGCCTAGAAAACTACCCAGGCCTGAAACAGGAGCACAAAACCTTACTTCTGAGAATGTGGGCAGAAAGCAGTAGGCCGGAAGGAAGTCCATTTTCTAGAAAGCAAAGGACGTGGGACTTCCATAAACAAAGTTTTTAACTTTAAAGCCCAGGGAAGTTATATAGATTAGTGTAGCTCTCCAAATTCCTCTCAGAGGAAACAAAGGAAAGGAAAGGCAGTAGGTGCTTTCGTGAACACTGTTGACCTCAGGTCCCGCTCCCTCTGCATCATGGGGAGACCTCAGCTGGACGCGCCACCTAGCATGGCATGTCTGTGTTCAAGCACATCTGAGGCATCATTAGCAGATTTTACATTGAGGCATACGTGTCTCATAAGCAAAAAGTCATGAGTGCATTTATTATATAGGTAGGAAAAATGAGATTCAAAGTAACAGCGGGCTAAGTCAAGAACTATGAGCATGTTTCTGGGCTTTAGTGAGCAGTGAGGTACTTACCCAGACTGAGCGGGTGGGGAGGAGGGAGTCCCAGAGCGGCACTGACACTCTCCAGCCAGTGGTGACACTCAGGGACTCTTTGACTCTGTTTCTCAATCTGCCAAACAATAGTCATCAAACTGTTCCTATCAATCAAATTGCCAAAGAGCGCATCTCTGTGGGAATTCACTCTGAAGACGCAAGATCTGTGAAAATGCCACTGGTCTTTATTAAAATCATGGTGGAGGTTATTGAATTATGTTTCAAGGACATGGTTCTCCTGGCGATGTATTTAAGTTACTATAGTAATGAAAATACTGTACTTCTAAGGCATTTATTATTTGGTAGAATAAAAATAGAGCAGATGAAGGGAAAAAAATCAGAGAATGGGTAAAATAATGCGTTTTAGAGCACATGAAGATCCAAGGTAGGGAGAGAATGGGCCACCAGTGACAAATGAATCATCTCGTCTCACTGCATCCTTATTTGTAATTCAGGTAGAAATTACTTCAAAAACAAAGAAGCAAAGATTTATATCAAAGACAGTTCAAAATTTTGTTTTCTAGATGTTTAAACATATTCTAATTCCATAATTAAACAATGCTGTCATGGCAAAAAAGAGAAAATTAAAAGAAAACTAGATTACCAACTGTCACCTCATTGGTGTGTATCTAACCATGTATACACCAGCTATCAGCGTCTGAAGACTGGCACACACTTCTCCCACCTCGGAGCTATGGAGTGGTACTCCCTCTGTCTGCCTAGAAAACACACTGATCTATCCTTCATTTCCTGTAGTTACTGGATGTCTTGTTATTTCCCAAGAGGGTAAAGACCTCTCTAAATCAGTCCATTGTCATTAAAATCATTTCTGCTGACTGTCCATTTGATGAACAGACCACAGCGCTGAATGCTGCTCATCTTCACTGCCAAAGGGATTTTTGTATTTTGGGGCTACATGCTTCTCCCCATTAAACTCTGCTCATTGTAGGGCAGGAACTAAAAAGATCTGACATCTTGCACTGAAAAAGTGCAATGATACTGATGTTGAATCATGTAATGTAATGTCATTCATTGCCTTGAGGTCATACACTCAGATAATTGACTGCCTTTAAATAACAAGATGACGAATATATTTCTCAGCTCTTTCCATGTGTGGCTTTGATTGCTCTCTTGAACAAGCAAAGTATGAATATGTATGAATATGTAGTGTTTTCCAGGATGTGAGCAGATGTTCTCTGGAACTGGTTATGAGCGCTATTCTATTTAATATAAATCAAATACACTTGTAGTGGGAATTTTTAAGGCCAAAGAAACTGACATGCCATCACAACCCAACATGATTGTTGGGTAGAAGAGACTGAGGAGTCATTTGTCAGTTACTCCTGTTCCTGACCCTAAATCTATATTTTATAGCAAATGAGGATCAGATATACTCACTCTGATTTACAGAAAACTGATTGAAACGTAAACCAATTTGCATATTTGTTGGTTATGAGAACAGATTACTAAAAGCATTTTCTCCCTTAATATAAAAGTAAGACATGTTCTCTGAAGAATAAATGGAAAGTACAGTTTAAAAAATGAGGAAACCACCATAATTCCATATATATCTTTAACACCTGGCAATACATTCATTCAGACTTTACCATGTATGCTTGTATGTGTGTATTATGTGTATATAAGATCACATTTAAAATCATATTTTGTAACCTTTTTATTTAATAATATATTACAAGCATCTTTTCAGGTGAACAATTTAGATGTATGTATGGATAGATAGATCATAGATACTTACAACAGAATTTTTGTTGGCTAAACAGTCTATTCTATTGGCTAATTTTTCTAACCATCAATCTTTATCAATTGGTTCAAGTTTGTTGTGCATGAGTTTATGATTTCACTGTACATTATAGTCAACATACTTGTATTTATATCTGCATATATGTTCCAGATTATTTCACTGGGATATGATTTTAGAGATAGAAAACTTGGGTCTTTAAATATCATTATAGAGATTTTAAAATTGTACTTCATAAAGTCTCCTCTAGTTTAAACATTCACCACCAGGATATGAGATTGACAATTATTGGACACTTTCACTGGTTATTTCAGTGGTTATTATTTTTGATACGAGATGGGTAGAAGTTAAAATGGTGGCACACGAGAGGAAGACTCAATTAAATTCAAGAAGGGGGATGGTGCGGAGAGGGTTCAAACCATCTTTGATACGAGGTGGTTTTCTTTTAACATTAGAATATGTTGATAATTGTAAGGAAAGAGTGGACTTATTTATAATTAGGTAAGCTATGGAGTGTTTACCAGATTTCTAAAGGAAAAAAAAGAAGTAAATAGCCTCTCTTGTGTTGCTGTCCTTCCCCAACACATGTGTCGGTCAGGCTCTCCAATGGGAGATCTTTGGAAAGGGTTCAGCAATCACACAAAGGGAGCCGATCTTTCCCAGTCCCTTATCATTTTCTTTATAGAAACTTGGCCCAGGCTGACCACAAAATTTCATCATTCAAAAGTTCTTGAATTTTGAATGTTGAACAAAAAACTGCACTCAGACAGCAATGGAGAAAAGAGTCAAGTCTTTCTAAAATTAAGCAACAGTCAACTAGAGAAAAAGAAGATGGTCCTGCTGCTACCCCTGAGCCCTATTTAGTTACTTTCACACTTTAAATGAACCATTCTCTTTTTACTAAGTACATGGTTGAAATAGCATAACTCCTCACTTTAGAAACAGAACATTCTCTCACAGTGGGTTTATATTATATAACAGGTTTGAAACAGAAAATAGAGTTGATATGAAGTCATTCACCAGTTAAAATGGTGGCACACGAGAGGAAGACTCAATTACATTCAAGAAGGGGGATAGTGAGGAGAGGGTTCAGTGAGTTGCCACCTAATGGGTACAGTGTATGGGTATATGGCATACTTCTTGGGTGAAGGACAAAATGATGACTCCAACTCTATCTTGCAAATTCAAACAATGCAACCTAATTGTGGGTACCATCATATTAATCTGAAGTTTTAACAAAAATGTCACCATATGACAGTGTGGTATGAAGGCAGGGGCTCTTCCTGTAGAGAAGGGAAGAAGTTTGGAACACGACGTTAGCCTGGTTTGCTCCACATTTTAGAGTATGGAGATGTACATAATCTACAGAGATAACACAAGTGGGTCCAGTCAGCCCAGCCTAGAATAAACTTCCTTCCTGTTCTTAGATATAAACACTGAGAAGAAAGGAAAGTGTGCTTATCTTTTATAAAGCCATTTATTTATACAATAAGCATTTCTTAAACACTCTTCAGATGGCAATCTCTGCCAGAATCTTGCTCCTTGTTCTGCTCTGCAACTAGTTCCTGTGGTGTCTCTGAATTCTTATACACTGTCGGTGGGAATGTAAATTGGTATAACTTCTGTGGAGAGCGATATAGAGATATTTCAGAGAGAAATAAAAGTAGAACTACCATCTGATTCAGCGATCCTACTACTAGGCACCTACCCAAAGGAAAGAATTCATTTTTATCAAAATGACATGTGCACTTGTGTGTTTAACATGGCACAATTCACAAATTTACAGAGATATGGAATGAATCTAAGTTCCCATCAACTGAAGAGTGTTGGCACACACACACACACACCATGGAATACTACTCAGCCACAAAACAGATAAAATAATGTCTCTTGCAGTAACTGGAAGCCATTATCCTGAGTGGATGGCTAAGGGAAGGAAGAACAAATACAGCGTGTTCTCACTTATAAGTGGGAGGTAAGTGAAGGGTCTACCTGGGCACACAGAGTGTGAAAATGGATGCTGGAGACTCAGAAAGGGGGTACATGGAGGGAGGGTGAAAGATAAAAAATTACCTACCAGTACACTATATGGGAGATAGCTGCATGAAAATCCCTGCCTGATTTCACTACTGTACAATTCATCCATGTTACAAAAAGCTACTATGTCACTTAATCTTCTAAATTTAAAAAACCCCAAAACTACTCCTTATTTTGTCAGTGCTAAACCAGATCCCAGGAAGATGATAATAGCTTGGGTTCCCAGAAAAAATCTGGATTTTCAAATCAAGGGGATTTAAGTTTAAAGTCTGGCTTCACTATTTATCAGCTGTGATATTTGGATATATTCACTTTTCTCAATTTTAGCTTTTTTTTTTTTTTTGCAAAAAAGATGACAATAGCAATACTCTCTTGCCAGAATACAGTGCTATAGATAAAGCATTCACGGTGGAAGGTAGGAAGCACCGGTCAGCATGTCAGAGAAAGGACCACCTGCTCCCCTGCAGGCACCTGTGGGTAGGGAGGAGGAGAAGAGACCGTAGAGAAAATGACACTTAATAATGTGAAAGTGGATTTTTATTCTCGTAACATTGCATGTATAAATCAGAAGATCCTAAACTTAAGAAGTGAATATACTTAGACCAGGTGTTCTATTTTTAATAATTCCATTGTTCATTTTAGTAGTGTATTATTTTAGTGATATGCCCCTTATGAAAAGAAGAGAATCTCATCTCCATGGGAACGTGGTTTAGAAAACTTAAAGACATTGTCACATAGCACTCCTCAGGGATTCATTTAGGATGGCATTGTTATAATAACATTTTATTAATTGCCTGATTTACCATGATAGCCTCCTAAACACGATATGGAGAGAAGTATTATAGTGACATACTTTGATGCTTCTCTCATGGAGCTTCCAATAAAATTCACTCAAGACATTAAGAAATCTACAATCCACACTCCTTCTCTTTCCTTACCTTTGATTCCCAGGAGAAAGATAAGACACAAGTTTTTAGTGTTCTAATGCTCTGTGAGTATTAATACAACATCTGGCATAAATAACGCCCTTTTGTGCTTGAGTGTGATATTATCATGTTACAGAATGACATGCAAATGATGCAAGGGACAAATAATGGCACATATAACATCTCTTTTCGTGAGGTGGTAATCTATACCAATCTTTTATTACAAAATTGTAAGCATGAAGGGCATTACTTGTGCCAGACTCTGTATTTAGCTGAGCCATACAGTTTAGAATTTAAAGAGCTGTTCAGAAAAACATGGCAGAGTTACCCCCAGGTCCTCTGTGAAAGGTACTTGGTCTCCAGGTAATGGGAATCTATGGAAACATTTCTGGAAGAACCACAGAAGTGCAATCTCCTGTTGTCTAACTCTCAGAGATGTTAGGGCAGCAATGTGACTGGGTGTAAGTACCCAACAAATACGTATCTCCAGTTCACCCATCTGGCAAGGAAATATTTTTCCTATACCTAATTAAGGGGAAAATGCTTAACTAAAGACGGGTGGGGCAAAGCAACCAGCTTCAGCTCTCTTTGGCTTTGTTTGTTAATGGGAATTCACGATGATGTATTTATTGGTTTTTGCCACCAAAATGTTGTAATATTGCTTATTGATATTTTTCTAGGCTTAGCTTGGAGCCAAAGCCTGGGAATCATAATCTCTGGTCATGCTGCACCCAAGGGAGGCACCACATTTGGTCCCCAATAGTCCCTCACTTCTAAACTAACTCATTGGCCTTTCCAAGGTCTGAACAAATTCTTGTGGAAACAGACAGGTGACAAGGATGAGGGGAAGAAAAAAAGATTATGACCTCAGCTACACGGTGGCAGAACTGTTATAAAAATCAAAATTTTACTATAATCTTACTCTTTGTCCTTAGATTTGGAAAGAGAAACTGAAGCCTCTGATGCTAATGTGACAAGTAGTTACTCCGTGGTGATAATCTAGATCTTTGAGCAGGGCTCCATTGTGTCTGGGCCTCTCAGGGGACTGTTCTCTAGATGATTGTGTCTGTGGGTGGAAGGTTCGTACTCACCCTCCAGCTAAAGCTAGTGATCTGGAGAATCATTTTAGTTACTGGCAGAATGCAGCCAGACAAGACAAAGCAGTTGCTCAAGGACAGGCAGGACAGAAATTCATCAGATTCTTTCACTGTAGATTGCTATTTACAGAGAAGTGAAAGACTGTTAAGAGAAAATAAAATAACACAAGTTAAATAGACAAAAAAATAGAGTCTATTAGTGATATAATATCTGGGGTTTAAGAATTTGATGAAATTAAGACAACAAGAGAAATAGGAGGGACAATTCCCAAGTCAGGGCTGGTGAGAGCAGAGAGGAGCTCCCCTGAGGCAGCACCTCCCTCTTAACCCCAGGCCCTGGTACTGGCTCGGGCATGAAATCTGCCTCTTCTGGATGCCAGACCCCTTATTAAACTCATCTCTGTTCCCTCTCCAAAAGCAGTGCCAGGGAATTAACTATTGATCTGATACAAATTGCACTATTCACAACTGCTAATGGTGTGGTGAATTACCCTTTCAAAGTATCTTATCCTTTTTTTAGTGGAAGAACACAGATATTAAAACAGATCACAAACAGGGAGAAGAAGGAACAGAAGGGAAGAAGAAGAGGAAGGATGGAAATGTTAAAAGCACCATGGGCCCTCCATATGTAGAATTTCCTACTTAGGTGTGCTGCATTTTAACTTCAGAGAAACTCTGCTGAGCACAGTGGCTCACGCCTGGAATCCTAGCACTCTGGGAAGCCAAGGCAGGAGGATCCCTTGAGCTCAAGAGTTCAAGAAAAACTTGACAAATCATAAGCTTTTCTAAGAAAACCACTGGAATGAACGTCAATAATACAGAGACTCCAAGAAACATTACTAGTTGCATCAATTATAGTTTTCTAAGATCATCTCCTTAGAAGGAAGTACTCTGAAATGGTATTGAAGTTTCCATCTTCAGTTTTGAAATACTCAGAAACTTTCAGCTGTTCAGCTGTGGGTGAGGGTGTTTAAAAATTTCCACTGAAACATGAATTTGTAAACAAGCAGATTCTTAAACCCAAAGGGATTGTGTAATTCGTGAATCGTAGAATCCACAGCTGCACAGTTTGACAACTTTAATACAATGAGAAGTTTCTCAGACTTAACCATCTCTCCTCCCAATGTCATGGCAGAAGCATACGTTTGCTTTGAAGGATTCATTTTTGACATCTGTTTCATAGCCGTCTACTACCTACTAGGCTCTGTCTTACATGCCATTTCATTTTACCCTTAGAACAACCATATCAGATAAGCATTTTGTCTCTATTTTAAAAGAAAGGATAACTTAGGATAGAGAAGTGACAGGGCTTGCTTAGAGTCTTAACAGCTTAAAAGACACATAATTCACTGTAGAGAAGAGGTCTCCCAACAGAAAGGGCAGAAAGGAAGATCAATAGCTAATATTTATTGAGTTATTTCCATATGTCAGGTACTTTTAATATATTAATGAATTTAACCCTCACAACAACTTTTAATCTATAAAAGTCTCATTTGAAGTATGATGAAAATGCAGCAGAGAAGATGTCCCTAAGGTCAGGAAGCTAAATGGTAAAATTTTGAATGGTCACATATGGCCTGAACTTAACAAGCAAGTTGAGGAATACACAAGAAAACAGTGAGCATGTAAATATACCACATTGATCTGAAATTTCTCTTCTTATCACTTCTCCTCTCACTTTTTTTTTGGGTGGATTGATTAACATAGGTAAAATGAAAACAACTTTTAGTTAATTTCTTAAATGAAAAGTTTCTTTTCACCAGTTTAACAACTCTCTAATACTAACTATAAGCTCACTCATGTATAAATCAATCAATGCTGGTGATGACATCCATTAATAAAACAAACAGGGGAGAATGTGAGACAGGCTAGAAAATTTAAGAGAAAAAAAGTGGTAAAGGGTTTGTGAGGCATTCAAATGGCAAGAGCCTGGCTCCTTACCTTGAAAGCTGAATACAGCCACAGGAAAAAAAATACTTACTGGGTGTAGAACCAGTTAAAAGATTAGGTTAGAAAACAGCCATTGGGCTGGATAAAACAGATTAGCAGCATAAATTAAAAAGTAATGCTGCCTCCCTTTTACAATACATATTTCCTTTTAAAACTTAATTCTTACCCAGACCCTCTGTCCACGCCCCTATACATTATTCCCCTTAGGGCTTATACAAGACCAACTATGTGCCATGTGTGGGGACATAGTTTCCTTGACTCCTAAATAACCATGACAAATCAGTTGATGCTATATTGCCAATGATTGCTGACACACAATAAAAGGCCTGGTGAGATTTCAGACCAGGCAGCACTCTCCCAACATGACTTTACATTGGTCAGAGTGCTCACCTCTCCAAGCCTCATCAGTTCCTGTCCCAGCGATAGCTGAGTATGAGAACCTGTATCTGTCAAGCCAGTTTCCTCTGCTTGAGCTGGGTTCTAAGGACATTAACGGGGGCAAACAGCAAAACATCAGACCAGACATAATCATCATACTGTGTGTAAAAAACTTCAAAATCCTAAAAGAGAATTCTTCTTTGCAACATAAGGCAGGAAAAGAACGAAGCTGTCAGATTTGGCATCAAAACATTCTCTCTGGTCAGCTGAGTCCCTGGGCTACAAAACTATGTACTGATACTTGCTTCTCCTCCAAGCATGACTGGTATCATCTATTATAAAGTGGGAACAATATTGTCATAAATTGTTGATAAAACAAAATAAGAGCATATATACAAATGCACTTTGAGACCCATAAAATGCAACTGTGCCAGATAAGCATTTTTGTCTTGATTTTATTATAAAATAGAGGAGGACGGAAGTCAAAAATCTACCTAATGAGTACTAGGAACACTATCTGGGTGCCGGAGACACCTATAGCCAGGACTCAAGCATTATAAAAACAATCCATGTTACATAGAACATTTGTACCCTCTTAATGTTTTCAAATAAAATAAAAGAAGGGGAGAAAGAGAGAGAAGATGGGAGAGGGAGGAAGGAAGGCAACATGATAGAGAGAGAAAGAGAGAGGGAGAGGGAGAGGGAGAAAGAGGCATAGAGATATGGCTTGTAGCTTTTCCTAAAGTTAATGTCAAGGTCCTTCAGAGAAGCATTTCCCTTCATTAGCAATGAATGTTTTGAAGAAGAATCATTTATAATAAGCTAGTATTAAAAATAGCTAAGAAGTCATGAGATTGGGTCCATATTATATGTATCACAACAAGTGCATGACTTGGGTCCTAGGTTAACTAAAGCAAGCAAACACAAGGAGCAATGCAGAGAGACTGATTATCAACCAGTAATTTATATTTCATTAAACCAAGAGCTACATTCTTCAACCCTCTTCTGAGTCGAAATGAGTTGGTAATTTAAATTTTTAAAATACGTAAATGGCTGTTGACACCTGAAGAACACAAGTTCTCCATTTTCTATTCCATAATCACTCATTTCATAAGGTAAATGACAATTCATAATATAAACAGCTAAGAAACACAATAAATAAAATATCACATGTAAATTGTGATTGCCATTGATCTTTGTAGCGGAAAAATGGAAAGAGAGAATCAGAATTAAGAAAAGTCATGTGTATAGGATATGGTTGAAGTGCAGATTCATTCAAGAAGTTTTTTTTCCTTCTAAAATTCATAATAAGAAACGCAAGCAAAATTTTGAGTTTGTTTACATCTCTAGCCACTTTTATGCACCCCATATCTACCTATCTATCTAAACAGTAAAAATTTCTTTTTGGTATTACCGTAAAAGTGATTTTTATAACATTAACCAGATTATCACAGGTTTGATAATTATAAATGCTTAGATGACAAAAGATTCATGGTGGGAGAATGAATCCAAAAAACAATTACCTTTAAGACTAGCAACAAAAACATGTATCTATATTGATAGTACATTCCCATTTCCCTCCACTGGTGGCAGAGAAAAACAATCTATATAATGTATTTAATATGTATAAGTCCCATTTTACAGATGAGAAAACTAAGGTTAAGGGAAGTTAAGAAAAACTTCCTACTATCTCTTCCTATGCCACAATATGGATGACTATTTGTGTTCATAAATTTTAACTAACCTATTATCAGAATAATTTTAAAAGGCTTTGAAATATTAAATATAATAAAAAACAAAATGTTTAAATTTTAAAATGCAATCAGGCCACCCAGGGAGAGAACTGAGATTAGTTAATTGCTATAGCTGATGTTCCTGGAAGTTTCTACTGATGGACCAAAACTGATATAAATCCATAGGCCTAAATATAGCAGGAGCTGTACTGTACAGATTCTGGAACCAGATGACACAGTATTATAACATTTTCAAATACGGCAGCTCTTTTTAAATGCACTACATCTGAATGTGGAACCCACAGAATTAAAACTACAAGATAACATTCCCGGTCTGCTGAATCAGAACCTTCAACTATGGGGTTTGAACATGTACATTTTACAAACATCCACAATGAGTCTCATGTTTTAATCAAAGCTGAGCTTATGTATCATTATAATTTACCACATTCAAAGCACTTCCTTGTGTATCAGCCTTCTATAATGCAAAATACCAAGTTTTAACTCAGCGAAGACATTTTGGCAAGGCACGATAACAACATGCTTAGCTTCCTGATGAGCCAACTTGACATGGTCATGAGAATATGGTTAATTTGTCAAATCCTATCCTCACACCCTAACCATCCTGGGTGTCCATCTTGAGCTCCACGTAGACGGGAATCCACCTAACCTTCCTCAGAAGAGGGTATTGGTAACTCTTGTCCTATCAACCTGTACAGTGTAGGCACCATTTTCTGCTGCTCCTTGAACCTGAAGAATCCAGTTATGCTGACTCTCCTTCCAGGCAGGAAGGGGGTATCCCCTGTGCCTTTCCACCTTCTTCATCCACTACTGAAGACTTTCAGGATCCCAGGTTCTCTGTTCCAGAACATCTCTAGTGCCAGCCTTTCCTGGTTCCTATGGCAGATAAACTTTCCATTTTTTCCCTGGATAAGCTTATACTGAGGCCAATGTTCCTGCCTCTCTCATAACTTTCTTAAATTCACACAATTAGTAAGTAAAGGAATAGGTACTCAAATTGGTCTCAGATTTTAAAGTCATACTCTTTCTACTTTTATACTATACTAATTAGATATTTCTCCCCAGAATGAGATGTTTCGAGCAAGCCTGTGGCAGGTGCTGAATCCTAGGACATTCCTAATGAAGTTCTCTCTATCTTGTACCTGTACTGAAGGGGTGCTCTGCTGTTTGTTTATGTAAGAAAGGCACACTTTCAATACAAGTAGGAGAGACAGGATTGTCCTGTTATAAAAGAGTGAGAGCTGGACCTGTGTCCTTACCCAGAAGGAGAGCCGACCCATTTTAGTGCAGGTGTGAACAGTATGGACGCTTTTCATAGGAGATAACATTTAGCTCAAAAATAAAGAATATTTTTTATTTTTGTCAGGTACTTGTCTAAAGTAAAAATAAAATAAAAGCATGTAAGATGGCATTATGTAAAAAAGTGTTTAAGGAAAACATGCACAGTTAATGTTCTCTTTAAATTATATAAAGCAATCTCTTGATCAGGGTGGTGTTGATGAATGGTGCAAGCTGAGTTTGTGGCTTCAGTATTGCAAAGTTAAGGGAGTGTTTAAAAAATTCTGGAAGGTAAGAGAATGAAAGACTAGCAGAAAGATCAGACACATGAAGAGTGGGAAAGTAAGATGACAGGAAAAGGTAGCAGGATTTTGAGTGGTGCTCGGAGTGCAGCTGATGGTGATCCCGAGGAATTTCCATTTTCCCAGTGTCTGTAGTTTTCCCTGGCAGCACTTAGCAACCAGAGGGCAGGAACACTGAAAATGGAAAACTGGGTTGCTCCACAGCTGGGATGTTACCTGACAAATAGGATGAACATTCAGAGTCAAGATAGTTCAGGGCAGGTTGAAAGGGCATTGGAATGGCAATAAGAAGAAAAAAAGATGTCAGTGAGCATGGGAACCCTGAGAGGTGACAAGGGTCCCAGAGGGAGCACAGCAGGCTGGGGGACGGGGTTGTGTGATGAGTGGTTTGGGAAGAAGCTGATGATTTCTGAGGATACCACATCTTTGGGTCTATGTGGCTTAAATGGAGAAAGACATTGGGCATGAAGGCCAAGGGAAAAATAGATTTTCTTCATTAAAGACAGTCTGTGGAGTGTGATGCCAAAGTTGTAGATAAACGAAGAGCAAAGATGAACAGTCCAGAGGTCAGGGAATGTGAAGAGGGATGGGAAAAACAATGATTTATTTATATGGCAGCGTTCTCAAAAGTTAAGAGGTTTTTTAAAAAAGCATAATGTAGTAATCGCCTGGTGGCCATGGAGTTCAAGGTGAACATCAACCCCCCTCCTCATGCTGAGGAAATGTGATCGCAGAGAGAGCCCTTGCAGATAAGCACAGGGAACTCAGCTTTTCCAGCTTTTATCCTTTTACGGTTCTGCCCTTTCATGAGTAGCTCTGAGCTGCCCAGTGCTCCACAGCAGCCCCAAGTCACAGCGTGGAAAGGGCATGCCCCTGACAGAGATGACATTAACCAATGGACAATTGACAAAGGACATGGGGAACTGGTCTTCTCCGGCCCAAGTAGAGAAAGTATTGATCAGTCAGGAGCAGCTAACCTTTCTTTTTTTCTGCCACACATTGGAAGAATGATTTGTCTTGGGCCACACATTAAATACACAAACACTAAGAAAAGTTGATTAACAAAGAAAAGGTCCCTGGGTACTTTTCATGATATCTGACACCATAGATTGGGGGGAAAAGTCCTCACAAAATCAGCAGGTGGCCCAGGGGCGGCTGCAAGACAGACATCCCTGATATTCACTAAGAAATTACTTTGGCTAAGAACACACAGATGAGACAATTTATACCCATTAGCAGAAATAGCACCTGTTTCTCCAAGCCCCATCACCCTCAAGGACCCTGATGCATTCATCAGATACACGAGGCAGCACATTCTTTACAGACCACACAAAAAAAGGAAGCAGAGGTTATGATTCTATCTCTGGTTGTACTAATAGTAAGATCTTGAGCAACCACTCGCAGCCCTAAACTCCAGCCGCCTCACCTGCAACACACGTGAAGATCAGCTAGCTGATCACTAATGACCTTTGCATTCCCAGGATCAGTGATGCCGTGATCCGCCAGGAACCCTGGGACGGGGCAGCCACTTCCACGCTGGCAACTCCATCCTGACAGGACTCTTTCTTCCCTCACCACCTCCTTCCACAAACTTCCAGAGGGCCATCAGCAAGGCTCTTCTCACTCAATGGTTTTATTAACCAGTCACAGAAAGACTACTCTTTTCTTTTTTTTTTTAATGAACAAGAAGAAACCCTCTATTCTTTACAGCTGTGGTCCCCAATCCTCAGGCCACAGACTGACCATACAGTCCCTGGCCTGGTAGGCAAGTGAGTGAAGCTTTACCTGCTCTACAGCCCCTCCTCAGCACTTGCATCACTGCCTGAGCTCCTCCTGTCACATCGGTGGTGACACTAGATGGTCACAGGAGCACAAACTCCAGGGTAAGCTGCACGTGAGGGGTCCAGGCCATACACTCTTTATGAGAGTGCCCCACGCCCCATCTGAGGAAAATCAGAAAACTTGTCTTCCATGAAACCAGTCCCTGGTGCAGAAAAGGTTGGGAACACAGCCTGCTGTCCCTCCTGGAACTCTAAAAAACGACAGAAGCAGAACATCTCTCTAGTGCCAGAAATCATCTCTTTAAATGGAAAGGACAGGCCTGTGGCAGTGGCTCATGCCTGAAATCCTAGCACTCTGGGAGGCTGAGGTGGGTCGATTGCCTGAACTCACCAAGAGGGAGACCTCATCTCCACTAAAAATAGAAAAACTAGCTGGGCTTGGTGGCAGGTGCCTGTAGTCCCAGTTACTGGGGAGGCTGAGGCAAGAGAATTACTTGAACCCAAAAATTTGAGGTTGCTGTGAGCTATGATGCCACAACACTCTACTCAGGGTGAAGGAGTAAGACCCTGTCTCAAAAAATAAATAAATTAATTAATTATTAATTAAATAAAATAGAAAGAAAGAAAACTGAAAAGAAAAGGACAGGAGTATAAAAAAAAGAGGAGTGGTTGGAAGAGATACTAATCACAGGCTTTTAAAAAACTCCACAAAGATAAGTGCTCTCCTGGAGTCATAAGAGCAAGACATCTCACCAAACAGAGACGTTAAGCTAATCTCTCCCAGAGAGGTGGCAATAGCGACCTCGCTTTTCTGTGACTGTTCCATTTTTCCCTCACTCCATCTGCTCAGAGGAACCAACACTCTTGCTGAATTGGCAAGACTGCTGGAGGATTCTAAATTCAGGGGAGGAAATTCAGTGAAAAATTAATGACACTGTCTCAAGTAGCCAATAAAATCGTTCAGTTTAATTACCAAATGAGAAGCAAAAAGCCATTTAGTTAAAATAGTTTAAATTGCACACAATGTTAAGAATTGTAGTAAAATAGTATGTGAATGAATGTGTCAGGTGCTGTAAATTATAAAGAGAGAATATCTTTGTAGAAAGCCTCTGTATTAGTTTTGGATTTTATGTAAATACTTTATATGTCGCTTTTCACAGAGCACATTAAGAATAAACTATATCCATTATGGCATTTTAGGCAAATGTCTAAAGCCCTGTGTTAAGCTCCTTAGCCAAAAAAAAAAAAAAAAAAGGAGAGAATAAGGCAGGCCTCTGATCTAAAGTAATTTACACTCTATTAGAAATACTTTACACTAGTAGTAAAATATTTTCAAACACACACGCAAAATATGTAATGTTAACTTTGTCAGCTCCTGCTGAACTGATTGCCATATAGCTATTAAAGAGATTAAACGTTATAGTTTAATCCTAATACCAGCCTGTCAAAATTCCTCTGATGAATAAGTAAATGACTTGGAGCACCTTCTCCTGGTTACATATCTGATAAGACACAAACCAATATTTGAACTTAAAATCAAACTTGAACCTGCATTCACTTCCTTGTGCTAAGGAAATGAATGTAAAGAATTTAATAACAAGAAAAATTTATTTAATTAAAAAGATAAGAAAGTTAAATTAAGAAAATTCCATTTATAATAGCATCAAAAAGGATAAAATAGGAATAAATTGAAGAAAGGAAGTTTAAAAGTTGTTCACTGACAGCTACAGAATATTGCCAAAATAAATCACAGAACACCTGTATAAATGGAAAGACATCCCATGTGTGTGGATTGGAAGATGTAATCTTAAAATATTGATCCTCCCCAAATGTTGTATAGACTCAATCCAATCTTTATCAAAAGCCCAGATGCTTCTTTTCTTTTTGTTTTTAGAAATTGACAAGCTGATCCCAAGTTTATAGGGAAATGCAAAGGATTTAGAATAGTCAAATCAGTCTTGAAAAGAACAAGTTCCTAACTAGGTAACATAACTAAACGTCACTTAGAACTGAACCCAGGGAAAGAATTTTATGACATTCTTTTAATAACTCAACTTACATTCTGTAGTCTGACACTTTGAGTTGTCTTTCTATTCATAACAGTAAATTTGTAAGCCTAAGTAAAATGACCCCAAAATCAGAATATCCAAAATTAAAAAGTAAATCATTAGCACATTACCATGTGAGTTATGAACTATTTTTCACATTACTTTTTACGTTACTAATTTTTAAGTCTTTCATTACTTTTTTATCGATGTATATTTTAGAGTTGTTCTGTTTTCAAAATTTTTATTCTATTTTCCTAATAATACACCAGAAACATAGGAAAAAATTTTCTTTGTGTGTGTGTGAGACGGTCAATGTGTTAATATTCAGGCCAGGCTATCATTCCTTCATTCACCTCATCGACGCCCAAAAGTTGCATTTATAATCAGACTTTTTAATAATTATCTTCCTAACCAGCAGGGATTCACTCAACTTGCCAAATGGAAAGACACACGCACACACATATACTTATAAAATAGTGTGAGTACGGCGTATTCTTGTTCTCTCCTTTGTAAGCTTTAAATCACAAACACTCTTCTTTTAGTATAAACGGACATCAAGTGCAGAGAAAAGGAGACAGGTAAGCTAATTTCCTCGGAAATATACCCTCTCCAATGTCTTAAATTGGTAACTTGAAAGATAATCCTCATGGCATTTTATACACTCACCATATTCTGAAAGTTGTACCTTGAATCCTCCGATTTTACCCATTCTGCACACACAAAAGAAGTGAAAAATGGCTAACACGTTTTCCTAAGTCTGTGAGAAATGTCAAATATATATACGAATTTTAGACATTTTTAGCTTATTACTGTTATTCCTTAAATTATCTATCCTTTGCTTGACTTAGTGTCAAATCTTTCTTGCTAACCATAACAGGTGTGCGTGAGGCCGTCTTCATGTTTGCCTTGGCTAGAGAGTCACACTCCTCAAGCCTCACACAGAAGTATTACTGCTCAGACTATAGATATTTCTATAGTAGCGCCTTAACAACGATTATTCTTATGAAAATAACAACAGCATCTTAGGGATGCTGGTTTTTCTTTTTTCCTCAGTAGTGAAACCAGTGGAAGTTTCTTTTTTCCTATTACTCATGACCCTTTATGTGGCGGAGTGCTGCCTCTGGGTTTTGATTTTGTATCGCCTGACTCCAGGCACACTGTTCTCTATGCTACCACATAACTCTGCCTACTGCCAACCCCGAGGAAGGCAGGAAGGAAAGGACAGTGTGTATTTCAAAAGATGATGCCTTTTCCTTGTCTTCCCTTCCTTCATGCTCTGGTTTGAATGTTCATGTCTCCCCCAAATTCCTGTGTTAAAACCTAATCACTAATATGCCCTTATAGAGATGTGATTGGATCATGAAGGCAGAGACCACATGAAGGGGATCAGTGCCCTTACTTAGAAGAGAGGCCCCCAGGAACCTACACGCACGTATCTGCCACGTGAGGGACCAGCCATGAGGCAAGTCTGTGAAGCAGAACGCAGGCCCTCACAGAGGAACTGGGGGACATGAACAGGCCCTCACCGGACAGCAAATCAGCTGGTGCACTGATCTTGAATTTTTGAGCCTCCAGAACGGTGAGAAACAGATTTCTTTTGTTTATAAGCTGCCCACATCTTGGTATTTTTGTTATAGCAGCCTGAACCGACTAAAGCATTTATCAGATGCTTACTATTTCCAAACACTGACACGCTGATAAGCGTTCACCAAGTGCCGACCCTGTAAAGGCGAATGCTCCAAGCCCTGAGGAAGACACTGAGAGGATGAGCTATTCTCCTGGCCCCGGCCGGAGTCTTCACATTAGGGGATTTTTTTTTTCTTTAAAAATTTTGCATAACAGATCCCCTTCTTTCAGGGGAACATCAAATAAGGAGGAAGTGGGAGGTGAAAGCAAGTTTTGGCTAATGAATTATTTTACTTAACATCTCCCCACATTTGGGCCTGACATCCAGGTCATGCTTGGGCTTTGCAGGTCCCCAGGCCTGCAAAGTGCTTGAGGCAGAGACATGTCTTCTCTTGAACAAGGGGAAGAACACTCAGCTGTGGACAGGGCTCAGCAAAATGTACTTTAGAAATCCACAGCTCACCAGGGCAGAATCATACATGCCAGACCTATATACAAACTATGGCAACACGACTGTCACAGCATGCACGATCACTGCACTGGCTTGGAAATCATCCAAACTAATGAGCACGTCAAAGCAGATTGCAGCATTTGACTCTCATATAGCCTGTGTGCATGTCTTTCTTTAAAGTTAAGTGCTAGGTCTACATAGAACAAACAGTCCTATGTTCAAAAGGCTGATTTGGCTAATGCATTGTCAGCATGTGGAATAGCAAATATTTCCCTTTTTATAATAGTGTAACACAGGATGCAAAACCTCTTTTCACCTCATTCCTTTAACTAGATTCCTATATCTATACTGTCCCCCCTAGAGTTTCCCTCTGACTGTGTTAAGTCTAATGTAGGATAAACTGGTGAAATGATAGAACCGTCACTCAGTGGTCTTGTCAAGCTTGGCTGATGGCTGAAACATGTGCAGCCTACAGGGAAGGGTCTGGTTATTATGTGCTGTGAAAAGGCTGGGGACAGGAAAAATGCAATCAGTGTGAAACATGTATTCCTCAGCCAAATTGGAGGTCATTATGAATTTCAGGAAATAAAAAAGAGAAATAGTCTCTATTTTAACGTTTATCTTGAAAAATTAAGTGAAGAAGCAGCAATACTGAAGGCAGAATTCTCCCACTGATCAAATAGTTGCATCACAAATATTTCATCTGCCACCGGAGCTAACGAAATGAACAAAGGACTTTGAAATAAATGCATTTAAGAAATGGAACAACTTGAGCCGTTGTAGCAACGTGGAGATAGACAGACACGACTTGTGCCATTAAAAGTAACTTGGAGCCTAAGCAACGTTAAACTACAAGATTTTACTGTCCATTGTCACTCTTCCTTTCTGTGATTTTCAAAAACAGTCCAGATCAAATGCTACAGAAATATTTCACTTTTGAGATTTTATAAGAAAAAAGACTTGGAAATCTTTGGAATAATAGAATTGATGAAACTCAATTATTTTTTCTCACTCTCAACTCCCATTATTTAACTGTATAAACAGTGGCCAAATGGAAGTAGCCCTGATATTTTCTTGGGGAATCAAGAACAACTATTTAATAATAATGATGGGGAAGGCCCTGGATTGTTCAATTCATTAGATTATTTAACCTATATTGAGCGTATGTTATGGGTCTGCTGAATGCTAGGGACATGAGGTTCAATCCATGACTGAACCTATTCATATATTCATATGAACAATAGAGAAATAATTTTTTTCATCTTCATAGAGTTTATAATGTTTTATGGAAGGGAGTCAACAAACAATTTAACAAATATACACCTTATGACCTCTCCTTGTTGGAAGGCAAGAGCTATTATATGTCAATATAATTGTTAGCAATACTTACACTCAACCATATGATAGAGTTTCATTCATAATACCAGTATCTATTTATCCCCAGAATTCCTAAGAAAAAAATGATATACTTCAATAAAATAAAGGTATCTTTGTCTATGGATAATATGTTTTTGGATAAACTTATTTGTAGCAGCCCATATAGCTTATGGCAAGGAGGAGTGAGAGTTATAAGAAACGCCAGTATAGCTCGGTAATGTAACACCTTGGTGATAAGGGCATGGGGAAGGATTTGGCTCTCCTAATAAATTTAAGAGCTCGCAAGACAAGAGCATCAGTGATTGGCAGTCTCTACACCTGTGGTGTGAAGAGTCAGGGTAGTGTGTCTATAAGAAGCTAGAGTAGAAGGGAGTCGGGAGCACGCATTCTATCATAGACCTGCTCACTCTGTCTCTTCTCCTGCCTGCAGAACGTCTGCACTGTGTCTCTCTACGAAAGACTGCTAAGGTGTATACTTCTTACTAAGACTGCTTTACTCCCTCAAATACTGTCTTTTACTCTCTCTTCCTTCTGCTAGAGCAAATAGCCCTCAGGCACCTAAGAGCATTTGTTCCCGAGCAAGGTAGCCCAGCAGTCCACATTGTCCAGAACCTCAATAAGCCAGGAGCCAGAGACCTGGCCAGTCCCGGCCCCAAATAAGTGGTGACCATGAAGGGACCCCCATACTTATTGGAGACCAAGAAAACAAAATGTGCCTTGACCTTGTAAAGTCTTCTGGGTGGTAAACGTTTATGTGCTTTTCAGATCAATCTTCCCAGATTCTAGAGGTCAGTGTGCCAGGGAGGACATGTCTCCACACACCATCAGAGATGAGGCAGGACCAATAGAGGTCTACTTAGAACAAACAGTCCTGACACAGCTCTGGACATCATCATTGTGAAATACCTGCAAACAGTGAACCAACCTTCAACAGAAAGAAAGGGCTGCAGAGGCACCAGACAGGCAGTCTGCCTGGGTTGCTCACCAGGCAGGGAAGGAAGGCTGACATGAACAGACTTAGGTTAACATCAGCGTGGTGTCCCTGCACAGAACTGTGCCTTCTGATGGTTTCTGATCTTCTTCGCAATCTCTTAAATAGTAAGAACCCATTTAAAAGAGAGCTCAGGAATCCGACTTCACCAATGTCTTGGCTGCTCCCTGCCTCACCAGTCAGGGGCCAGCCCCAGCCCTGCCCTGGCCCTGTGGGGACACCTGGGTGAGAGACACAAACCCTACTCCAGCCCTCTCTCCTATCCACACCCCTTCCTTCAGAGCAACTGTCTTGCCTTTGCTCCCATAGTAATCCAGGCCCCTGAGGTTATTCCCAATGGAAAATATGGCATAAATGAATACTCAGTGTACATTTCAAAGGGATCACATGGTAATTCTGATCTTGCAGGGAGAGTCTAAGGTCCATGTTACATAGACAGGCACTAGGCATTACTCTCTCCATGTGAAACGTGACTCAAGCCCAGGGTATTTGGGAACAGATTTATCACATAAATCAAAATAAAATTGGTTCCCGTGTCTGTCACATAGTTACATGAAAATCATAGGTAGCAAATGTTTTCATATTTTACACTCACGCTCTACTCAGCACTTTGGATATCATCTTCTTATCAACCACCTACAAGGAACTACAAAGAATATCTACACTGGTCAATTTTCCTTTCCTTCCACTCACTCATTTCTCACCTTTTATAACTGGAGCCTTGAAGATAAAAAAGATCAAAACATAGACTGTTTTCTGTAGCGGCAAATGAAATTTAATCGTGCCATACTAGATTGAGAGGAATGTGGCTGTTACTTAGCAGCACGGTATACATCAGTTATTCCCCACGGTGAGTTAGGAATCCTTATACTCTTATGATGCCTGAGGCTCCGAAATGCTAAGTAATTTGCCCACATTTGCATCGGCAGTGCCGGGATTAGAACTCAGATCTGAGTTACTACAAAGCCTATACCTTCTTTACTAAAAATTCTTCCTCTTATGCTCAATATAATAATAGTTTGCTAAATTTTGATACAATCAACTCTTGTTATAAAGTTAGAATTGCAAATATTCCTCCAGAAGTGAAAAACTGAAAATCTATTATTTTCTTACTTGATTACAGTATGGTTAAGATCCCAATAAAGACATAATGAAAACATAAAACAGCAAGATAAAAAAAGCATAACAATATTGGTACTCTTCTTCTACTTGGCCTTTCAATAGCTGTGAGTCCATAAATGAGTCTCACGTGACCTTTAGAAATTTACTTCCTTAAGGCCAGAAGAGTATGTATAATCCATGACAAAAAAACCTAACTGAACCTATTCATATATTTATGTGAATATTTAATAAAACATGTTATAAAAGAATGGAACATTAATTTAAGGACTAATGATGCTGATCTAGTCTCTGTTAAGAGTAACAACAAGATTAACACAGTCTGCCGTACATTCTAAAGTTACAAATCCGTTCATTAGGGTCCTAGCAAGAGACTCATGATAATGATGGGGGGAATGTTGAATTTATAGCATCACATGAAGGTTATAAATATGCTGCCCTTGATAGTCTTGGTGACGACAGTGACGCCCTGCACCAGACTCCTGCCCGCGCTCAGCTCGGCCTGTGCAGTGCCCCGTCCGTGAGGAACTTTCATCAATGATGAAATAAAAATGACCAAAATGCAACTGTTGCAGCCTTTTCTCTTGGCTGCCCACCAAATATAGCTTCTCTTCCCCAAGGAGGGTCCCTACTTTGATCAGTTCCTGTGCTCTGAGATCAAGAAGTGCAAAGAATTGAGAAAAGAAAGAGGAAAAGAGAAGTGAACAGATGACAGAGAAATTTTACAGGAAAAAAAAAAAAAACGTTGGAAGAGAGGTGAGAGAGTGGCCACAGGACTGAAGCCGTGAGGGAGAAAACCATAGGACTTAGGATGCTTTGAGCAACACGGTGTATGTGAGAAATTCCAGCAGAGATCTTGGGTCACTTTGCAGCATGTTGGCTCATATGGTTGCGTTTCGTTTGTGGTTTTAATCTTACACCCCAATAGGGCCAAACTGTGCGGGTCACCCACAGATAAATGAGCTTAGGAGGGAGGCAGGCAGGGGACAGACCCTGCAGCTCACTTTCTGCCTCTCCTGGGAACAGTACTGTCCTTGAAATCCATTGTCACCGTAGTATTGAAAGGGCATCACACAGAGGGACACCCATGAGAAGATCCCAGGGGAAGACCTCAGCTTCCTAGTCACCACTCTGGGTTTTCACCTCTAAATAGCCAAGATTTTCTTCCCCAGGGGTTTTCTTTGTGAAATATACTTGACAAGGAACAGTGATAAGAAGCGCACGGGTGCTAATGTTGGTCCAAGATCCTTCAAAACTTAATGACAATAATCAAAGCCTTGTTTGACCCCAACTAAGCATTTGCTTTCCAGAATTTCCTTGTAACAAGAAAAATGCCTTGACATAAGAAAATCCTAGAATACTCTACTCATCATTGAGAAAAAGGCTGAAATCTCTTTTTATAAACGCACATGATAGTGTTTATAGTATCTTTACAACTGATGTTATTTTTTCAATGCATTTCAAGCATATTCTGATCTATATAGAGCATTTTAAATCACATCTGACTATAGCCACATAAAATTACAATATGCCAAAGAATAGCAAGGTGATAAAATAGAACACAAATAAAAAAACACAAATGAATAGTTCTGTAATGGGATCCTTGTGAGCAGCAAGTGGCTAATCGAGCAGCTCACCAGAGAAGGTTCAGGTGAGACCAACTCCTGGGAAAAAATGGAATGTTCTCTATTTTAACAGAATGCTGAGTTTAACAGACTTATCCAAATGACTATTTCAGCCTACACACTCACACACACATACCATAAAATTCAGAGGGACATAAAAGGCTCCATTCAGCTTGTCACCTCAGGTTTTCTGTCTCCTGATTTGTAAAGCCCCTCTCAGGATGAGATCAGAGCTACCCATCCTAACTTTCATGCTTACGGAAGGAGAAGAGACCCTGGCATTTACTTACATGAGTCTATTCAGCAAGAATACTCGCTGGTTCTAAGGCATTTTATCACTTTTAAGGAATATTTGCAATGAATCATTTGATTTCAGCAAAACACAGACATTGAAACCATTTCAAAATTGTAATTCAATGTACTTGGAATTGGAACCAACAACTGGCATAGAGATGTACATGGAGGGGGCCTATCTTGCATGGTGTCAACATGCCATCTGCCTGAAAAGCCACTCATTGCAAAATGCTGCAGTGGAAAAGTGAGGTCCCCATGTCAGAGGCAAAAGCAAGCTTTGTTTTTGCCCATGATTTCAACAGCTGTGCCTGCCTCCTTTCTGGCATCAATGCACTGTTTTATCTAACAGCAGGGAAGGAGATGATTGTGTAGTGTGGCAGCTGATACAAAAGGAGAGAATGCTGATGCAGAGGCTCCAGCTCGATTTCCCCAGAGACTGTACCCTCAGAAGCCCAGGATGCAGGGCGACACCATAATGAGACGGAACTAACTCAATGGAGTGTGACAAGTTATCACATTGTAAGTCAGCTGGAACATCTGATGGAGTCAGTGTTTTCTCCTCACTGTGGATAGAACAAAGAATAAGAAGGCTCTTAAAAGTTGCAGCTATGAGGCCGGTCATATGTAGAGATGACTTCTTTATCAAGTGAGGCACTGGCTTTGGTCACAAAACCTGATGGGGTGCCAAAACATTCAGAAATCAAGATAATATTCCAATGCACTATTTTTATAAATGAAGATTCATGAAAAATATCCAAGATAAGCTAAATGTGATATTTTCTATTAAAAAATGAAATGACATTGCATTTTCACCACTCAACCTCAACTTACCCGCCTCATCCTGGTCTGGATTCTGTTCCACAGATACGGTATTAAATGAGGCCTGTGCTGGGAAGCTTTACAGCTACAGAGTACTATTATCCTGGAGAACTTACTAGAGTCCCCATAGGGTCCCAGACTCTCCATAAGCAGTCTCCCACTTCTTGTGAAAGTTTGATAGCACCATTATTAGTCCATTTTACAGACGAGGCAACTAAGTTTCTCAGAAGCCAAGTAGGAGGATCAGGAGTTGAACCCTGGGTGTCTAATCCCATCCTCTGTGCTCTTTCCACCCTTCATGCTGTTATGTACTAATAATGAAACACAGAGTAAAACTTGGTTAATGCATTCTAAGGACTAGAAATAATACAGAGAGGTCAGCTGGGCGCTCTAAGGATATTCAAGGTAAAATCTAAACTTGGCACAGGAAGGGGAGATAGAGAAGAATTTATAGCCCCCCTTTTTGGGTGTATTTACTGATTTTACTTTTGTTTGCAGCTATGTGTCTAGATAAAGGTTGGTACAAAGAAACCAGGTATTATTTAAACATGAACTTTATAGGAAGGGCCATTCAGCCCTTGCCCCATCTGTCCTATCCTGGAATACATTCTAACACAGCAGTTCTCAACCTGTGGGTCCCGACACCTTTGTAACAATGAAGATACATCGTGGCATTAGGAAGGTTGAGAACCACTGTTCTAACACCAATCAGCAATTTTCAATCTAGTTTTATGCTAGATTTTTTCTTGAGCCATCTTGTATACAGTGGCAGAGTTACTACCTATGGCCTTGTGGTAGATCTGACCTCTGCTATCCCTGGTTAACCCAGGACAGTCAGTCAACAGCTGGATCTGTTCCTCACCCCCCCACATGCACTGCCTTGCCAGCTTTCATTTCTTACTGCCAGAGTCATTAAGCCTCTCTCCTACGTGTCATGGAGAAGGAAGCTAGATTTTTGTAATAGCATCTTAACATTTTCTTAGCACTTTATAATTAAGTTCATTAATTTCAGTATCTTCTTGTTAGTCGGATAAGTTATTCTCCTCCCCTCTTGTGTCTCCAGTGAAAATGCAGTTGCTCAACACATGCAAATTTATGACAGCAGTCCTCCTAGCTCTAAAGTGCTGTGTCAATGTGTCTAGGAAGGTGTGCTAAAAACAAAGATAGAAGAAGTGAAATGTAAGCAGGCCCTGGGGAGAGGGTAAGAAGAGCAGGTAAGACCACCTCACGTGTCATATATTAGGAGCATAGGATTCATTTTTAACAGGAGCAAAAAAGTAAGAGGTGTCAGTCTGTAACCTGGGGAGAGGATGTGGGGGTGGGAAAACAGAGGGAAAAAGATAATACCGTATATTATAGACACAATATGTGTGTTTTCACAAGCTCCCAAGTAATTCTGATGCTCACTGAAATCTGAAAGCCACTGGGCTACTGCAATGCATTTGTTTAAAGATATTTTCATTAAATTACTTTGTCAACACCAAAATGACTAGCAGGGAAGTGGGAGAGCTCTAAGAACTGGGGAGAATATGGCAAGAGCTCTTGGCAAATGAGGATGTGACAAACTTATGCCCAACACTAGCACAGATGTTCCCAAAAATGTGGTTAGCATGATACAACACCTGTTAATATGATGACAAGATGCCAAACTACTGATCTGTCCCAAGACCATGGTGCCATAACCAAAAGAGGGACAAAGTTTATCTCCAACCATTTGAGGGTGCTCCTGAGTGGGAGAAAGGGAAGTGACCAGCTCAGTCTAGGTCAGTTGTGGTGAGGAGACATGGTTTGTTAGAGTGGTGAGGTGGCTAGAGGTAGCTGCTGACATAATTGAAAAGAGCAAGTAATGTTTTAGCAAGAAAAAGAAAGTTCATTAATGACTTGCACAGCAAGCTGGGCCCCATCCTAGTGACTGTAGACTCCATGGAAAGCACAGTTTGAGGTTTTATACACAACTTTGAGGAGTATCATCTACTTCTTAGAAGTCTCCTAGGGTCTTAATTAACTCTGTTTTCAAGACCTTGCCCACTTACAAGGTCTTAGAAACAATGCACCTGCAAGATCTTGATAACAACCCATGTACAAAGTCTTCAACAGCCTTATTTCCATGTCAGCCTGAACCAGACAAGTCCCAAATAGCCTGACCCAATCTTCCATCCACCCTTCTCATGTCTAGCTAACTGCCTAACAATGCAACTAGTGGCAATGTATGATGCTATGTTATAACTTATAGAATTTATCCCATATTCCTAGAGTGATAAGGAGGCAATAAGAAATCAAAGCCTGTATAACAAAAGGGGAAAGAGAAGAAAAAATATATTTTCATGTGATTCCATTCTGAGGGACAAGCATCAACACATTATGCCAGGTTGCATCAAATCTATAGACTTCTACATCCCACTGCTGAGAAATGCAGAATTCAATGTCATAAATAGATCTGAGGGCAATGAAGAATATTAACTTGAAGGAGGAAAAAGGAATGCTAATGCTCACTCTTATGTTTTAGTAATCTTGGAAAAATGAGTCTGATGAAGAATAAGAGATAAGAATAGGATGTCTCCTTCCTGCTTGGCAATCACAAAATCTGAACGTGACCACAGCAAAATTCACAGGGAGCCTAATACCTGCATTCTACATACCTATCACTCTAATTGATCACTATGTTAATCAAGGCACTTTTGAGAAAAATTATCTTTGGGGTCCTCAAGAGCTTGTTGGTGATTAATTATTCTTACGGGTCAAAGGAAAGCAGAAGTAAGTCTTGACTAGATTTCATTATTAAAGTGTGGCGTTCAGTCTTTCTTTACTATATTAATTTTCTTTAAAGGAGATCTCTATCTGGAAATTAAAAATAAATCTAGCCCAGAACTCTGCAGAAAAGATTCACAGACACAGTGGAGACTTCCAGGAGGTCATCGCTTGCCCCTGCCCAGGCCAGATGACAACTGGCTGCAGCAGGTGGAAGAAAAAAGGACAGCAGCCTTGGGTAGTTCTCAAAATGAGATCACAACTCGCCTTTGTATTTAGATTTTAAATCTAACCAACCAGAATTGTGTATCTATTTTCCAACTAGTTTATCTAAGGCCCTGTCGCTTTTATGAGAGCTCTTACGAAAAACTTGCATGTGTCATGACACCACTTGTGCTTCTATAAGCACTCCCACAAGCACTGCCAGTTGGTGAGCAGGTGTCTCTCTGGGTCACCTCTAATTCTCACATTTCCAAGCATACTGTGCCTTTCCCAGAGAGGATGCTGACTGAATGTTTGACAAATTGACAAATATGCTGTCAAAAGTCCAGAACAGTTTGCATCCCACAATGATAGTTGCTACAGAAAGAATAGGGACAAATCTAATGTCAATTCATATCTTTGAGCCCTGACTCATCAGTGAAATGCAGACAATAAAAACTATTTTGCCTTGATATCACAAAAACACAGAGAAACCTTAAAAAAAAACTTCACACAATTTATTGCACAAGGTAAATATTGAATAAATACTTCTTGGCTGTGAATGTGTTAATTTCCTGACTGCGTTGGTGCTTTAGTGAAAATTCTTGATTCTTGACCAAGGCGCATAAATCAAAGCTACAGCATGGATTTTGGTTACTTCCTTTTCTCTCTGGACAATCAATTCAGCTGTACCTGGGAAGATCATAGTCCTTTGTTGTTTCTGTTGGGTCCAGTTGCTCTTCATTTTATTAATTCCTGCTCTGACTCATTTAATAAAAGCTTACGAGATGGCTGGCCCCTTGTTGAGATTTAAGCCTAGGCACCGCATTTACCCATCCTGTATGATAAAGCCTCCCTTACGTAACCCCCACAGATTGATGTACTCGCTGAGGCACAGACGATGCTTGTCTAAGCACGCTGCCATCCTCAGCAGGTGCTCAGGAAATGATGGATTGAATCGCACCTCTCCACCTCCATCTATGGTTCCTCTTCTAGCCGCCTCAGGACTTCCATTTAAAAATGAATATTGTCTATTATTTCTGTTTGCCAATTTGAAATAAAATTCATAGAACTTTCCCTTCACACACAATTTTTTAAAAAAAAATTCAGTATAAGGCCCTAACTATAAAATAAAGAAGCAAAGCAAGAATAATTATTTAAAATTAAAACGATGCATCTCAATACACAAACGATCGAGCATGCCTGCATTAGAAGAAAAAGTGAAGAGTTAGATACCTCTTAAGTTGTATGCTCGAAAGCAGCAGTACAACTAACTTTAGAAAACTATGCGTGAAATTAGGGGTTTCTAGTCTACTTGGATAATCATTGTGACTATCATAGCTTCAAAGTCAAGCTGAGACACTTATGTGCGTATTATTTGTGTCGCTATTTGGGATAAGATTTTCCAAAATGGTGAATGCTTGGTAAGTTCTCAACAAAAATACTATGGCCTTCTTTTGGCTTAGATGGTAGTTGTGTTCCTGAAAACTTCAGCATATGCCAAATTATGCAAAAATTACTTTATGTACACACACATCTCTCTTTCTGTGTGTGTGTGTATAGAGAAAGAGAGATATAAAACGTGGGAATTTATGTTTCCGCTAATTTTGGATATCAAAGTATGCAAAGCACTTAATTTTGTGTGCAGGACTGTCTTTCATTTCAACAAACATCTGCAGAGATGAAGGGTTCTTAACCCTTATCAAGGTAAAAAGTGCTTCCCTGTTTTCTTCTGTAAGTGTCCCAGGCCCACGGAGTGGCATCAAGAACCCCTCACCTAGATGAAATTCTGTCAGACTCTAGCTCTGTGCATGATTTCTCCTTTCAGCAGTCTCCACAGGGAAATCTCTAATTTCCTTTACATTTCTCCTGAGGTCTTACTACCCAAATAGATACATCTCAAGTCCTGATAGCTCAGACTTAAATTAGAAAACTCATGTTGACATCCAACCTAACAATGTATGGTAAAAAGTGAACACACTCAAAAGAGAGAAAACTTCTCTTTCTTAGTTATTTCCTTAAGCATAATTTTTTAAATAGATAGGCTCAATTTTCACATCTTAGTTCTTGTTTACCTACTACCTACCACGTGATAGGGATTTGTATGTGGACTGAAGGACGATGATAAGGTAGTTTGCATCTGCGGGACAAGGGATGCTAATAAAAATATGATCTCACTTAGTAACAACAGATGCTTCCGTGCATGACACTAAACTGTGACATTTGTGCTAATTCATCTCATTATCAATGAATTAGTGCAATTTATTCATCTCTTTCTCCCTTGTTAGTCACTGCAGTCTAGCTCAGTGAATTACAGAGGGTTGTAATTATTGTTATTATTGTTCCTCTGTAAGCTTGTCTACTCTTGTATTCAATATAGTATTGACTCTAAGAGGCAGCCTTCATAGGAAGTACTTGCCACCTGCTGAAATGCAAATTCCAACAGAACAAGGATTTTTGTTGTTTTTATTCAGTAACGTGGATACATCCCCACCCTAGAATCTAGAAAACGACCTGGCATATTGTAGATGCCCCAAAGCCAAAACGTCTGGAGTAAATGAACACTGTGTCCAATATGTGTGAAAACCACAGTGAACACAGAGGTAGAAAGATAAACTCCGTGTTACACTTACAGTGTTGCAGTCACATGGGACATCAACTCCCATCAGTGATGTTAGGCTGACACCTGTTTGTGTATAGCGCTATAAGAACAGCAGAAACAGAGAGGGGGATGTTTCTTGTGGGTTGAGATACTGGATGAAGAATCATCCAGCCCCAAGTGTCAATAGTTCTAAGGCTAAAACACTTCTTTGTTGCAGGGAGCTATTTTGTGTATCACAGGATGAGCAGCACCACCAGATATGGCAACTGTATTTGTCTGCGACACTTGTGCCAAATGCCCCCTGGAAGAGAACCATTGAGCTAAAGAATAAAAATTACCAAATAAGCAAGTGGAGAGGTGAAAAACATGAGCTTCTGGATGACAGAATCTGGACCAGACCATATCTATCTTTTGTATTCTAGTAAATAGCATTAGTGATGATCATAAAAAGAAATAATGAATGCCTTATACTTGTATTGCTCTTATAATCCATCCTGGCCTGAAATTTTTTTTCAAATTCAGACACATGTGATTCTTACAACAACCCTGTAGGAAAACAGGGTTGATACTAACTTCTTCTTTTATAAAATAAAACAATAATAATAATCTAGATAAGCAAATGGAGAAATCACAGCACCTCTAGATTGGTCTTTGTTCTTTTTAGGACTTTCCTTCAATATGTATTGCATTTTAGCCATTCTAACCTTTCAGATGACTCGTTCTTCCAATCAGGTACTGGCTGTATTAAATCATAACTATTTAGTAACTTCTGTATGCTAGGGTTCATCCATTCCACAATACTTACTCCATGCCAGGTACTTTACTAGACACTGAGGCTAAAACTCTGAGTAACAAACATCTTTTTAAAAAAAATTTTCAAATTAATATGAGGGCACAAATGTCTAGGCTACACCGCTTTCAATTCTAAGGTAAAGTTCAAGTTGTAGTTGAACCCTTCATCCAGGGGGTGTGCTGAACACCCTCACATTGTGCACATTAGGTGAGATCCCATCAATCCCTCCCCCTCCTCTCCTCTCCCCCTCGCTAGACTATATTTGTCTTTTTTCTTTCATGTGGGTATGTGGTTATTTATATATTGGCTTCATATATTAGTACTGAGTACAGTGGATAATGTTTTTCCCATTCTTGATGGAGACTTAACTGACTTCTTTTTTAAACAGGCAAATACTTGACAGTGTGTTGAAAGTTGAGCATTTTTTCACTAAAAGAATTCAGATTATGGGGCATAGAGGACGGTCTTATAACTCTAAATTCAGGTTTGAGGAAAGAAGAGAAAAAACGAAGTTTGGCACAAGAAAACTGAAAAAATTTTCAATACGTTCAGAGAGACAAAAAGCAAAATAAAAACAAATACCTGATCAAACATGGAGCCATGTGAAAAACACAAAACTTGATTAAAAACTAAGAAACCTAATTTTTTCTTCTAGCATTTCCACAATTTAGCTTGCTGATTTAGGGAAAGCCATTTAACTTCTCTGGGTCTCACTCAAGATTACCTCCAGCTGTAAGGGCAGCTTTCCAGACATGGATTTGGAACGCTGGGGCAGCTACAATTGTCACTGCTGCTGCACTGCCCTCATATACAAACACAGCAATCAGAAAGATCTCTGAAACTGCAGTGCTTGTGTTCTGCTAAGCCCTGACCGTGGAAGGCCAGGATTGGAGATGCACAACAGTGACAGTGCAGTGTGAAGGCCAAATCCAAGGCACAGTGGCTCCAACCAGCTATGCTCATTGGTCTTGAAGCCTCTAATTTGCGTAGGGATCCCTCCAGAACTATTGTGGTCAAGGTGGAGTAGCCCCCTATACTGCCTGTGCCTGCATTTTTTCTGTACAAATAATGTTCTATTGAGAATTTGTTTTTTATTTCATGTTAATATAAGTAGGCAAACAATTAGGTGACACTGCTTGTGTTTGTTAAGTACCGTCCAAGTTGTAGTTGAGCCCTTCACCCACAAAGTGAGCCCTATACCTCTACATGGTGTCCCCTTAGGTGAGAGCTCACCACACCCTTTTGCTCTCTTCCCTGCTCCCTTCCTCCCCATTTGAATTTAATGATGTTTTTCTCTGGTATAGGCGGGCAGTCGTTCATCTACCAGTTTTGTATTAGTAATGAGTACATTGTGTGCTTACCTTTCCATTCTTGTGCTACTCTGCCAAGTTCCCATCAACTCATGAATGGGTAGATGCACTATGGGGTAAGTGAGGCATCTTCTGAAAGGATTCCCTACTCATACGAGGACCTCCCCCCAAGCAGGTTCTGCCCTGACTGCTAATTATCTAGAAAAGAGAATGGAGTCCCTTCCTTTGCTTCACCCACCAACTGCAAAAGGAGCTTGGAATGATAAGAACTGATTATATTAAATAAATTCTATTAACTCCTCATTTGGGGAAGAAGGAAGTGCATAAATAAATAAATAATAGTAGTCCCTAAAACCCTGCACTACATGTTCATCCGAGAGGGGCAGTAGTTTTTATATCATTAATTCATTGAGGAATGAACAAAAGCAAAGTTTCCTCGGCCTTTAAAAAAATACATAGGTCATTCAGTTCTCAAAGTCACTGATGTTATACTTTTCTTGTTAATGTCTATATGAAAATGTGTCATTTGTTGTTTCTGCCTCAGAGCTATTATAGGCCATTTATTATTATGTAAATATGACTAGCATCTATTTTTCCATGATCACCTTATTGCTAATGTAAACTACATTAAAAACATACAGTTTGGGGAGGGGAGAGGGGTGAATGGGTGGAGGGAGGGTGATTAGAGGGATCACCTCTATGGTTTATCTTATAAGGGTACAAGTGAATCTTTCTAAAAGTAGAATATAAATGTCTTAACACAATAACTAAGAGAATGACATGAAGGCTATGTTAACCAGTTTGATGAAAATATTTCAAATAGTATATGAAAACACCACACTGTACCCCATGACTGCATTAATGTATGCAGCTATGATTTAATAAAAAAAATACAAAAAAATCCATATGCATGAAATTGTCTATAACTTCCAGGTGCCGTTGAAATACTCTGAAGCACTGAGTCAAATCCAGTTCAAAAACTGCCTTTAAATGATCATCACTTCAATTATTTCCAAACCCACGATCCTGCAAAGCTATTTAACTGTGGCACAAAACACTTTTAGGCCCTCCAGCAACTCTCCAGCACTGGGGAAGAAGAAATAAGTACATTGTTAGAACTTTCCAGGTGGTTACAACAAACTGGAGGGTGGACTTCCAAGAATTGCCTCAGACACTTCCAGTCAGTCCCCGCGGTGAGCACACAGGTAGCCTGAGAATGTCACAACAGCAGGTAAATACACGTCCGTTAGGAGTGACTTCAGGGAAAACTGTTGAATAGTCCAAAGAAATGCTGTAACCACAGACTGAAGGTTATGTAAATATGCACAGAAATTCCAATTCTCACAGGATGCCTGAAACAGGGATGCTTGATCTTTTCCACAAATGTTAAGTTTTTAGAATTTCATAGACAGGAAAATATGCAAAATGACATAAAAGGCTGGGAGGAGATGACTCAGTTCACGTATAAAGAAACCATCAGCACAGCTCAGCTTTCTGGTGTTAATTACTACTCACCGACTGTGATGCTTACCATGAAAATTCCTTAACTAGCTAAAAAAGAGTAACAAAGACCAGGTGTCGGCAGAAAAACGCAGAAACAGAACACATTACATTACACACAGGGGTGTGTGAGAAGGAAGAGCCACAGATGTGTGGGGCTGATCAGTAATCATATTTGGCCCCGGATGCAGGTCAGAGACGTGCAATGTGTGTATCTTTTTCCCATCAATTCTGCTTGTATGTTTTAAATTGAGCCAATAAACTGTGTGATTCGAGCCTCTTAATTCAGCCTGAAAAACTTTGCTCCTTGACCTATAAATAGTGTTTGGTAGTTATTCTGCTTGGAAGTCCAAAGTCATGAGGAACGTCCCTCATAAAGAAGAGGCAGAGTCTGGCATCCACGGCGGGTAATGGCAAGAAGGGCCAGATGCCCAGACCCCTCTGCAAGCGTCCTCACAGCACTGATTGCTTGGTAATCACTGTTATCACAGAACTCTGTTCTCCCCCACCACGGATCTCTGTTGACATCAAGACTTGCCACTCCTCTGACCCCTAAAGCCATCCACAGAGAAAGAGATGCCTTTTATCCTTGTTCCCGTCAGGAGACCCTGGTTTTCCAGTTACCCAACTCCTAACTCCTTCTTCCTAAGCCTCTCAGCAGTCACTGCTCAGGGGACCAACTTCTGGAAAGATAATCACACTGAAATTATTAAAATAAAAAAGACATATAAACACAATAGGATTGTAAACACAACTGGATGATGTTTAGAGGCACTCACAAATGTCTATGAAAACAGCACACTGTACCCCATGATTGCATTCATGTACACAGTTATGCTATAAGAAATAAAATAAAATAAATATTGAAGTTTGTCCACAGGGAGGTGGAAAAGTGAATGCATATCGTCAGGAAATATTCTCAAGCTTTATTAATAAAACTAACACTAAGAAAATAGCTCTCTCATAAGTTATTTCTATTTTAGAGGAATGTGAATTAAATAGGAAGGGCCACAAAGAGCATGAGTCTGACAATGTGGCAAATGTGAACGTGAGCCTAGATGCTCCGGTCAGATCTGAGGCATTAGGCATCGGTCTGTGTTTGACAACACAGTACGCTATTTTGTTAAACTGCCTCCCTCAAATGGCACAATTAACAAATTGTGAGTAATGTCTGTGATATCTAATAAAAAGTGAAATACCCCAAAAAGGTTTATTAAAATTACTGTATCTTGTCTTCAATTGTGGAAAAGTATAGGTGGGCAGACTGAAAGCCTTAATTTCTTTTCTACCATCAGCACCTGAGTATTTAAAAAATAAAAAGTATGAGTTTGCTATATTTAAAGCATGATTTCCATACTGATAATTTAGTTAAGAACAAATACTCCAATAATTTATGTCTTGCCATGGACACCACTTCTGTAATTACTTAAGACAAAATATTGTTTTGACACAGTCTTACTGGATAGAATGCCATGGCATCATCATAGCTGATAGTAACCTCAAACTCCTAGGTTGGAGCGATCCTCGTGCCTCAGCCTCTCAAGTAGTTCAGACTGTAGGCCCCCACCACATGCCTACCTAGTTTTTCTATTTTTAGTAGAGATGAGGTCTTGCTCTTATTCAGGCTGGTCTTAAATTCCTGAGCTCAGGCAATTCACCCACCTCAGCCTCCCATAGTGCTAGGATTATAGGCGTGAGCCACTGTGCCACCAAATAACTTGTCACCAAATCATCTCAGCAGGTGTCAAGTTAGTATTATATTTTAGCATAAGACTGCTAAGAGTATGTTATTTTATAGTATTCAAAGAACCAAGCTCCTGCAATTATGTGAGTTAGAGAACTATATTCAGTATATGTATAACACCTGCATCTCAAAACAAATGTATTTTCCTTTTGGATGTAGTCTAGCTAAGAAGAGAATAGGATATTTAGATGAAAAATTTTATAATTGAAATGTAAAAGATCATTTTAAAAGGTTGTTTTTGCTTTATATAAAAAAATTAATAATTTCATAGTTCCCACCCTCAGGCCCTCTTCTCACACACGGGCACATATCTTTGGCAGAATCTGGGGTTGATTTTAGTAAGAATTTAAATGATAATGCAAACCTGAAAGATTCTTACCGTATTCCTTTCTGTTTTGAGAGACACTTAGAGAAACTTTTCATTACTGGCCTGTTCAGACTGAAATGTTTCCAACATCATTTTAACAAGTAGCTTTTGTCAGCATTACAAACTAAAGTTGACGCATGCTTCTGCTTACAGAAAAGAAAACGGGCCTCTTCAGTTTGAATGGTGCCCGCTCCTTTGAAATGAGACCTTCTTGAGCCTGGTTTATTGTCTTAGCTTTTAAAAGGAGCAGCAAATGATATAAAGTTTTTATATATAACCAAAGTTGACTCTGAAAAGATTGAATTTGTAGTCTATGAAATCATTTGCTCCAGGCAAGTCATTTTTTTGGCAAAATGGCTGAGTATAAGCTGGGTAATGATGTGGTAACCTAGAAAAAAGCACAAATTTTATATCATGTCCTGGCTCTACCACGTATAAGCTGTTGCGGTCTTGGGAAAAGTACTCAGTCATTTTTGCTGTTTTTCTTTTTCTTTTTTCTTCTCAAAAAAAAAAAAAAAAACGGGGAGAAGTAACCATAAATACCTACACTTCACAGTTGCTGTGAAATCTGATGGTATCGTAGGTGCCTGTGAAAGAATCCGCATAGCACCTGCTATGCTGCGGGTTAGCAGCTGCTGACTACCACACCTTGATCACACCTTCCACTTCAGTTTCCTATGCTTTTCCCCCACAACAACATTGGGAGATAAACTCCAATCCCCATATTAAAGTTGAATTACTTAAGGCTTAGAGGTTCAGTGACTTGCCCCTTGACACTAATGACTGATTAGAGTGCCCTGAATCCAACTCTGAAGAGCACTTCCCACCGCTCATCCTGCCTGGGTAAAACCTGGCTTCAGGTCGGGTCAGGGGACAGCAGTGATGCTGTGTCTGTGTGAGAACAGAACCGTGTTATTTGGCTAAATAATCGAATGGGGATACTGCCGGGGAGTGGGGTGGTAGGGCATTAGAAATCTATAGTACCCACAGCCTGTGGTCAGTTCCAGAGGAGAGGCTGGAACTTCACTCAGGCACATCACAATGGTATTGAGTCTTTGCTTCCCTGGCTATGGAGGAAAAGAAGACTGTTTTTCCTATTTATTACTATGGATGCTGACTAATTCCTTAGATATTGTCACATTAGTGATGTACATCTAGGTAACTTCTCCCCCTAAAATAGTAGTCTTTGATATTGCTGTTTTCATATTAGCAGTAAAAAAAGTTAGATTCAAAGGAAGGGCAAATAATTACAATACAAAATGAAAAAGTAAAACGTGTGCCTCCGAATAAAACAATGCAAAAACCAATAGTCAAGGAAACCCTAACAATCACCTGGAAGGAGAATTCTTTTAAAAAGATACAATCAATGTAATCTGAGAAGGTACGAACCTTCAACATATCTGAAAATCCTTATGTCGGGTCATATGTAAGATTTTTTAATAAAAGGCACAGACCTTGACTAACACAATTCAATGTTCTATCCTTTACCTCCACATTCTCTAGTTTAATGAATCAATAAATGTGCTCTTTCTCCACATAAATAAATCTGAAAATCCAATTTCTCATTGACATTAAAATCATTGTTCCAGGACTGAGTCCCTAGGTACAGACCCATTGTCACTGGGCCTCCCAGTCACTGTAAAACTTTCTTTTTGTTTTGGATGAGATTACTAATCTTGAGTCTAATAATAATGTGTTCATTTCCAAGCAAAAGATAATTAGGAGGTCCAAATGATTTTCTTAGGTCAAAACGACCATTAAATACAGACCATTTATTTGCCTGAATATAGTGGTTTTGCAGCATACTCCCCATAAATTTATATGCTGATGTTCTAATCCCCAGTATCTGAAAATGTGACCTTATTTAGAAATAAAGTCATTGCAGATAAATTAATCAAATGAAGATGAGATCACACTGGAGGAGGACAGGCCTCTAAGGCAATATGACTAGTATCCTTACTAAAAGGAGATATTCAAACGCACAGAGAATTCCATGTGAACATGAAAGCAAAGATTGTGGGGAGGTGTCCATTGACAGAGAACCATCGACGACTGACATCACACCACCAGACTCTAGAGAAGAGGTATAGAGCATATTCTATCACATAGGCTCAAAAGATACAGATCCTAATGACATCTTGACTGATCTCAGACCTCGAGCCTCCAGAACCGAAGGGCGATGGATTTCAGTGGAGTAAGCCACTCAGTTTGTGGTTTTGTATCATGATAGCCCTGCTGGAAGACTAATGCACTGAGATTGTCTCAGCAATGTGCTGCTGAGACTTACTGTTCCATTTTCCAGTTAAAGATGCTATAAAAATATATGGAAATAATAAGGCAAAGTGCATGGAGCTTATTTTGTCTCAAGGCTGAGCGGATGACACAGAAGTGTTAAGAGGAAAATAAATGAAAAACTTCTAGGATGGACTTATTCTTTCTTCTGCAATTGGAGACAATATAAGTCAATCGATTAATAAAATCATCAACCTAAAAGCTTTCTGTATCGTATCCTTCAAATCATCTTAGAGGACAGAAAAAGCTTTTCATAAGCAAAGAAACAAAACTATGTAGTTTTGGAGTCCCACTGGATGGTCTTCACATCCTCCATCACCATAACCATTGACTTTTGCAGATGATGGTGGAACTTGCAGAAATTGTATCTATATCTACCATAGAGACATTTAGTAACAGCTATCAGGATGCCCCTGTCTTAGAAATGCATTGATGTTCTGACTGATCATGAGAATTGAGAGAGAAAATTAGTTGATAAATGTATATGCTCCTTATCTTAAATGTCGGTGTAGATGAGCAATGTCACAGAGACAATGACACAGGAGATGTCGGCCTTCAGCCTCACAAAAACAATAAACAAGTATAGACAGCTATCCATAAACCAAGACAGCACAGAGAGGACTCTGGAGACCCAGGAAACAGTACAGCAACACAGTGGGCAAAAACCAGAGAACATGCACTGAGAAAAGTCTGCCCGTGCGTCTAGCATACGAGGAGCCAATAGGACAGGCGGGCGCTGTGACAATCAGCCACGGTGGCCGAATATGCAGAGGACACTTTCATCTCTTGTTGCTGAGGCGTCCAACAGCTATTCCTGTGGGGGACCCTGCAGAGGGAGACGTGGTTGCACAGCTATACAGTGCTGCTTCAGAAACGAAGCTGCCACCTCTCCCATGCCGCAGCTTCGGAGCTGTGGCCAGTACATACGTGCTCAATTTCAGACCAAAGCTCAGTGGCCCTCCTGAGGCCAGTCACTGCAGCCTTCCCCACAGCACGCTAGTCATGCTCCGGGCCCCAGAGCTAACTCCTCAACGCATGGCCCATGCTCCAGGCACTGGCTCAGCTCTCACAGAGTAGAGGGCTCCAACACAACCTCGCCCTCACTCTACACACACCTACATCCTCATTCCTAGATACCCTGGTTTTCAAAGGTATAACTTTAATATAAGCCCTGGGGTAGATATATTATATCCATTTCATAGAGGGAAAAAAAAACAGAGAACTTAACACATATAATGGCCTAAAACCTGTAATTTGCAGAGTTCGGATCTTGAAATGATTATGTATCATTAAATACAAAAGTAAACAGAACTATTTTCTTTGTGTTCTGCTTCTTTTGTTTGACTCTAAATCCCACGAGAAAAGAGGTTCAACATTTTATCCCAGACAGTTAACACAGTACCTAGCATGTGGTATGCACTCAATAAGTTATACGTTGATGAATGAAGGAGATGTCACTGCTTCAGTGGAATATCCACTGCAGGCACACGGAAATCATTTACTTAATGGTTGGTATGGATACCTCGCAGGCACACGGAAATCATTTACTTAATGGTTGGTATGGATACCTCCGTAGCTACAGACTTTGACTTCTAGATTTTGCGGCATCCTTGGAAACAGGACAAGACAGACAGGCTAAATTTGAGGCAGGAAAAACCAATTTGTTGTCACTGTATAAGGGAATATTGAATTACTTTTAAAAAGTATAACTTGAAATGTAAAATTACAATTTGAAAAATAATAGTTAACCGTGATATTGGAAGTCTGCAACTTTACACAACATTTTGGTGTGACATATCCTATTACAAATGTTAAAATTTTAAATCAGTATATTTAGAGATGTACTTTCCTAGAATTTCATCTCCTTTTTTGTTATGCTCTTCATTTATGGTCCATATATCTAAATTATTCTTAAATAAAACTACTTTGCCATGCGAGGAGGACACTTCTAAACCTCTGCTTGGCCGTCTGTCCTGTGAGATGAGGAAGGGAGTGTACTGAGCCATAGAATTACTCTTAGGATTAGACAGTGTCCATTTTTTTAATCTCTTCTTTATTTATTCCTTATTTATTGATGATAACCAGGTAGCCATTCTCTGTCCCCTTTGAGGTCTTTAGACTCCCCCTGGGATTTCTCGGACTTTTAGGTTGCCTCAGCTACCACCTGTTCTCCACTAATTCCAGAATATTTCTATGTCCTTTATTGTCAACATTTTACTAGACTTTGTACCTGGACGTCCCAACCCATATTCAGCTTGGACTATTCAAGACATGAGCCCCTATGATTCTCTCCGGGTCCACCTCTGCTCTCACCACAGGACATGGTGCTGCTGCTTCTGCATTTTCCGGGTTGTTGTCTGAGTCATCTCTTCTTTTAATTCATTCCCAACATAAAACCAATAACCAAATCCCATCCCTGTTACTTACAAAGTATCCTCTGAAACAAACACCCCTTTCTGTCCCACAGCCAAGCTTTCATGTCTGGCTCCCATAACCATCGTCTTGCACAACGATGTACCAGTTCCTCCCATTCCCATCCATTGCTCACCCTCCAGTCCCAGTTTTCTAACTATAAATAAAATCTATCTTACCCACTTAAAAACTTAGCCCATTCCTTAATTGTTTCTCACAGCTCAATGTCCCATTTGCAGCATACAAGGATCCAACCTAGTTTTTGGGTCTTATTTCCTGCCACATGCTTCGCACACATGTTTTTGCAGTCAATTTGAATTTTTAAAATCACCTCCAGTACAAGCTGAGTCGCTTTTGATTCTCCACTTGTGGGTATCCACTTACACGATTCCCTGTGTCTAAAATTCCTCACCTCACTATTTGGCAAAATCCAACTGCTCCTTCATGAGCCAGATGGAATATCATCTTCTCCAAGAAATTGTTTTTGTTTTCCCTTGAAGAACAAATCTTTGACTTTTGTTTTTATGATTTAGAAGTACTTTTATTTATTCTAAAAATATAGTGGGTAGAATCTTTTTAAAACATAACTAAGATTGTATCATTTTCCTGTTGAGTATTATTCAAAGGCTTCTTGTTCTATTATAGAATAAAATCTAACTCCATACCTTTTCCTATTAGCAGAGGTTCCCTTAGTACCAGGTTGGCAAGGCTCATGCCCAGTGCCCAACCCTTCAGTACATCAAAGCCACACCAAAATTCATTCATTAAAGAAGACATGGGTGCCCCTGCCACTGGGGAGCAGTGTTGGTGATGGCATAGCACAACATAGGGGGTAGCAATGGGGGGGGGCAGATCCAGCTCACTTGTCCACAAATAACAGTTTTGGAAAGACAACTATGACCATTCATTTGTACATAATCTACAGCTACTTTGGGCTACGGTGACAGAGCTGGGTAGTTATTGCAAATCTTATGGCCTTTTACAGAAATTTTTACCAACCTCTGATGCAGCCTGTAACTCCAAATATCTGCTCCCGTTGACTACTACGTTCAAACCCCAGAAAACACTTCCCAATGTCTGTTTGCCTTTGTCTTCAAAACAAAGGTTCCTTTTTGTCCAACTGGTGCAAAACTTTTCAGGTTGTGCCACCACTAACAGTAGAGATCTCCACCTCTTTGGAGGCCAGGAAGGGTCTGAGTTCTTAAGATATCAGAAAGACACATCATCAGATCCTTCCTCTCTGCAATCATGATGCAGTGGATACTTACACAATCAAATATAATTTCCCCAAAGTGCAAAGTGTCTATTTGCTTATTTCTCTCCATGTTCTCATTTACAGTTCCAGAAACATTCACAATTTAACAAATTATATACAACAATTTTATACATGGAAGCTAGGAAACATTTTGTAATATTAAAATATTAGTTTTAAATTTCTATACAAGTACATCTAGATACATGTAGCATGATTGTAATTCTTTACCCTCATGACTATTCAACACTGAACACCAGAAATGCTTACATTTATAAAATAGAACACATAAGTATGATAAAACTGAATTGAACATTATTTTATGTTTATACAAAATATGACTAAGTTCTTAAAATAATTGTTATACGAATGTATTATGACTAGTTCCATACCTCTTATTGCAATAGGTAATTGTGAATGTTTTAGAAAACCATCTATTTAGAAAATTATGTAAATAAATTTAATATTTTCAATGTTAAAAATTGCTTTCACATTCATTTTAATGACATTTAAATTTTATACAATCTGAAAACAATTCAATTTTATTTTTTAGTCATTTGGGTTATTTCTGCCAATAAAATATGTACTATGTGACTGTTTTTATTAAGCTTACATGCCTGAATTTTATAAGCTTAATTAGTGATTTTGCAAAAATGAAAGCAAGAAAAATAAATTCTAAAGAGTAATGACATGATTCATAAACTAGGCATTTTATTATATTATGGATATGAGATCACCAATGCATTAAGAGAACATAGAAAAATGAGCAATGATAAGTAAATTCAGTCAACTTTAGTATTTTTCTAACTTTTAAACATACAAATCTAATAGTTCTATGTGTATTTTAAAATCTGTCCTGATGAAGGCCTACCTGTCTCAGCAGGGTAGAGCATGTCTCAGTCAGTAGTTCCTGAGCTCTTTACATGCACAGTCATGTGATCCCCATTTACACCCCTGCCCTGTGCCCAACACGGGAAGCACATAATACATATTTGTTGAGAAAATGCTGAATTATAACATAAATAATGATTGTAATTTATGTATGGCTTTGAATTTCTCTTTGTAACCATAAGTTCCTATTTGAATGTATAATTCTAAAAAATACTTCTTGATTGCATGATAAATATTTCTTGAATGAATAAATTAATTAATTAATGATTGAATAAATTCATCAATTGTAATGAGTATATTTCCAAATCAATTAATGGAGTATTCTGGATATTGAGTTTATTATTCTTTAAGTACCTTAGTTTTTCCAAGTGCTGAATCTTGGGGTCACCATTTCTCACTGCTAAGCGTATTTTTGAGTTAATTTGTGGAAGTGTGTGCAACTCATCCACTGATAATCGTATTAGTGTTGTGTCTCACCCGAGCTCAGAACACATAATTTGCCAAGAACATGTTCAAGGCAGATGGACCTGAAATCTGTGAAGCTTTTATTATTTTCATTAGCACTTGATACAAAGGATATAAGCCTCCATAATCAAACACTGCGACAGAGAAGCTGAGGCTCCCTGGCAGCCATGGCTACCACAACATGCATTCTGCTTATATAAATTTGATTGCTACTAACCCAGGCAGCAATTTTAGTTGAACACAGAGAGGAAGAGCATGTTAACAATTTTCTGGCTTTCTGAGAATTTCCTTGGCACATATGGAAAAGGAATAATGTGAAAACAAAATCTAAATGTACTCTCTTCACATAAAGACATTTGTATTGATTTTCTCAATAGCTTAACTCATTTCTCAATCAGAAAATGATCAAAAGTTTGTCATCATGTCCTTCCTCCTTCTTAGAGAAAATATTTGCTTCACTTTCCATCAGGGAATTTTATATTAGTCCAGAAAGTTCACAAAATGTATAATTTTTCTTTAAAAAAACTAGCATTTTTATTAACAAAGTTGTATATATGCACCATAGAGAAGACAGATTTAAAGGTAGGAAATAAAACCATACTATCCTCCCCATTTGGAGAGTTTTGCTATTACTTTTTAGCATATCATTCCCAATAAACACCCAGATGCATATGCATTTTTTTCAAAATAAGAAAATGCAATATGTAAGTTTTATAATTTTTTCAATGAAGAATAAATATATCTCCATTTCAATGAATTCTTATGTCATCTAATACCCAGTCTTAATCAAATTTGCTCCACTACTGCTGATTTTTCTGTGTCAAGATGCAATATATAATCACAGGCTTTTTTCTAGTTACCATATTTCTTAATTTTTTAAATCTAGTTAGTGACATGTCTTACAAGGTTGAACTGCTAAAGAGACTGTGGATTTCTTCTCTCTTAAATAAGAAGAAAATAAAGATAAAGGGAGAAAGGTGACTATGCAATTATAAGTATGTAACTCCATCCCGTCAAATCCCCAATGAAACAACCAAAAAGATTTCCCAAATTGAGGCTGGAAGTTGTATACCTTCTAGAGAATAATGAAGATGCTGCTTTATATGCCAGAACCCATAAAAAATGTCTTCCAGAGATAGGACAGATTGAATGAGATTGGAGGAAGTCAATATCCTCTGAAAGTCTAGAATGCCTAGGAGGTAAATGAAGGATCCATGATCACATATCCCATTGGAGCAAGACACAAAAATAGTACTCAGGACAACAGCCACATTCATTTTGGCATTTCTTTTCCCTCAATGGACTAGTAGCCTGTAGAGTATACCAATCTCACAGAGGGACAGAAGAGTCACTTCTACCTTCACTGACCACACCAAAGAGAGGAAAAATTAGATATCTCTGAAGGGGAAACACTGTCTCAAAGGCTCATAAAGCTAATTGAAGTATGAGTGTGTCAAAAACAACAAACATTCAAGATAGTCAAAGACTTAGAAAATGTAGAAACTAGGCAAACCTTCTCAATAATCTAATGAAGAAGCTATCCAGAATGACAAAAGATGCAGTAAATTCAGTAAAAGAAGGATGAAGAATTCAAGTTATCAAGAACTAAAACCTATTAAGTATAGGTTGAGTATTCCCAATCTGAAAATCTGAAATTCAGACTACATCAAAATATAAAACTTTGGGTTTTAGATGTTTGGGATTTAGGAATGCACAACCAGAAAGTATAATGCAAATATTCAGAAAAAGATTCAAAATCCAGAACACTTCTGGTCCTAAACATCACAGATAAGGGATGCTTGCACGAACTTTCAGACAAACGAAGGAAGAAGTATTTGAGAGTTCTCTAGCCACTACCACTTTCTGACTGCAACCTCATGAATATTCAAAGCAATAACCACCTGACTGAAGCCTCATAAATATTCAAAGAAAGAACCACCTGACTGTAACCTCATGAATATTCAAAGAAAGAACCACCTAGTTGCGCTTAGTCAACTCTGACATGTATAAGACATAGTGATAAAAATGTTTATTGTTGTTTTACTCCATCTTTTTGGTGGTAGTTTGTTATATAATGCTAGGTAATTGGATAACAGCTAACAAAAAATCTATACATAAACTAAGAATGAATAAGAACCTGCAGAGAAACTAAACTATAGAAAGTATAAAAAATAAATCATAGTGTTGTGACAGTACATGCAAATGGTTTTTCCAAATACCAAATGGAAAAGATACTCAGAGTGAACTGAAATAGAAAACCTACTTATCAGCTTATAATAAATGCCCCAAATAAAAGGTTTAAAACACACAAAAAATGAAAGAATAAAAATATATGAGGCATTAAATTCAAGAAGAAAAAAGAAAAGAGAACAAAATGAACCTAATCAAAAAATGAAGAAATAAACAACAAATATAATGGCCAAAAAAATGTGACTAGTAAAATGAAAACCAAATATGTTGCTAAAGAGACATGAAAATCATTCTGAACCATATTCAAAAATAGCCCTTTTGTAAAATTATTCAAGAAAAAAATGAGAAAAAAACAAAATAACATCAAACTGAAGAATAAAAACAAATATACAAAAGCTATGTTTAAAATTATTATAATATAAGAAAGTAAATGTAAATAAATATCTGATTGAAAATGAATGATTTGGGACAAATTTAAATTTCCCAAATTGTTTCAAGGAGCAGAAGGCATGAAGAGACAAAGTATAAATTATTATAACAAGTCAACTTACAAAACTAATTTCACTGCCAGACTTTAAGTTGTGAATTCTTTCAAACTATTTTGGACTATAATCCAAATAATAAATTGTTAAAACATATTAACGAAGTAGAAAGATTTTCTCTTATATACAAAATTATTATAATTTCACTCAAGAATCTGACCAAGATATTATTTAAAAGAGCATTTCCTACATTTTGATCAAAATAGTAGTTTTTATATAATAACATCTGCATATAATAAAAATACATTACTTACCAAAAAGACTTTGGGAAATTTGCTTTTAAGATTTTTTCTTGCTGTTCTGAACTTATGAGTCTATCATAAAATAATAATCAGTACTTTTACAGCTTTCATACAGGAAAATGTTTTTTATACAGAGAATATTATTAATGTTCTATATAACACAATGGAGTGGATGACTATAGATACAATTTAGAGAATGCTGCTATAAACCAATTTCACTTTGAACATAGATACAAGGAATTAGCACTAATATATTCTTATTCACAATATTTTATTACAAATATGCAGTTCTGTTATAAACTAGCAATGACACTTTTAGTGGTAAAACATTAAACACAATACCATTAAAATCATGGACAAAATAGGAATGTCTATTATTACTAACATTGTGTTTTGATCCAATGATAAAGGCAATGCAGTAACTCATGAAACATGTATAAGTGCACAAATATTACAAAAGAAGGATAATTGGTCAGTCTTCAGATGATATGGCCACAGATATTCCCCTAAATAAGAGAATTGATTGAAGAAAATTAATCTATCATGTCAACAGTGAAGCTGTCATAGCCTGTGACGAGTTATCACCCTGCTAGTAACATCAATGTTTTTAAAGAATTGTTTGAGATATTCTTAAACAATAAAGTTAGTAAACTATAATTGCTGTAATTATGCTTTTTTTAAACATATACCTTTAAAACCCAAGAAGCTAAAATTAAATAGTTATCATTTCTAGCTCATGAGGTTATAGGTGACTCTAATTTTATTCTTTATGCTTTTTTGTATTTCCCACAACTTCTAAAGGGAGCACATACTCTTAGTACAATCAGACTTTTATTTCTATTATTATGAATATTCTAATCCCGCCCTCTATTCTATCTAGCTATCCCTAAGAGCAATTGACTCTAAGGGGTCCTCATCTCATCTCACCTACCATGTTTCCCCGAAAATAAGACTTACCCCCATAATAAGCTCTAGCAGGATTTCTATGCATGTGTTAAATATAAGCCCTACCCCGAAAATAAGACCTAGTGATGGGCAGAGATGCTGCATAGTCACACCATGCATTTCGGCACGGAGAGGAAGACATCCCCCGAAAGTAAGCCCTAGTTGTCTTCTTGAGAAAAAAATAAATATAAGACAGTGTCTTATTTTGGGGGAAACATGGTAGGTATTCATCTTATTAGGTGTACGTTGGATTGAGTTTTCAAATTGATGTGTGTTGATGACACATTCAATTATATTTAACTATTTATTAGACATCATCATTTAGTTGATGTGGAGGAATCTTACACAAATAATGTGTGTACAAAACTGAAGTTATTCTAGAAAACATTCTTCTTGTTCTAGAGTTAACTATTTGAGCAAAGGATATTTAACTTGCCCAGCTACCTAGATTAGCAAGAGGATGTTGAAGAATTATATTATCTGAATGAATAATAGTGTTAGAGAAGGCTAGGAGACAGGGCTGGGAACAGATGCAGGGTCTTGAAGAGCGAGTGTAGGTGATAAAGTAAAGAACCCTCAAGCAGAAGCTACCTGGGGTCGGGGAAGGGGCTGTAAACCACAGGCAGGAACCAGCTTCAACTGGCTTGTCAGCTATCTCTGTGATCTTACATGAACTTTGGCTAATTTTAATATCATTTGCATTGTGGTTTTAAAAATTCTCCACCCTTGAAATTGTCAGGACAGTTCCAAAGTAACCATGTAATGTATGAACATGGGAGGGAACCTAATTCTGGGAATTACTACCCAAATTCTTAGTAAAATCTAACCCCCTAACCTTGAATATTCTTCCCCTCAATTAAAAAAATCAAAAAAACTTAAAAAAATCAAAAACCACTTTCTCCCAGTACATCTGCTCTTTTCCAGCCGGCTTGCTCCATCTTTGGTTAGAAAGACATCTTTTGCTTTCAATGAAAGCTACTTGCTTTGGTTTACATGATGGACCCTGGAGTTCTTTTCTTCCAATGATCACCAGAAAGAACCTCCACTTGGAGGACATATAACAATAGTTTAGAAAAGAAATGATATTTAACATGGGTCTTAACACACATCTTAGAAAAGAACTGAGGCACCACCAGGTGTAAAACTGGAACATGATACGCTCATGAAAAATTACTGCATCTTATCAGAAGTTAGAGTAAAAAATGAAGGCATAAAAATAAAACGTTTCCATTTGATATGGCCAGAGACATCAATGATTCAGCCTTTCTAAGAGTTTCTAGTGAGAATACATTGAGCTTATCAGCAACATAACTGAAAACATTATTGCTTGTGCTCTTAAGACACATGTGAAATGAGCCTTGGTTAACAGTGGCCTAAAGGGATATTGATGGTCCTCTTTTCTGTCAGAAGTCTGAAGGCAATGTGCTTCAAACAATGTTTAGAAGTGGTTTGAATGCTCCTTAAAATTTCATAATAGTGTTGAGTATATTGGATACTTTTTCTTCCATTCTTGAGATACTTTGCTAAGGAGGACATTTTCCACACAACAATTATGAGAAGGACATGATGGCTATGTTAGCCAGTTGGATGAGAGTTTTCCAAACTGCATATAGAAGCAACACACTGTATCCTATGATAGAATTAATGTATACAATTATGATCTAAGAAAAAATAAATTTAAAAAAAATTTCAAAGGAGAGTATTGCTTAGGCTAATTTCAAGAAAATTACACATAAACTCTTGGATTCTGATGTCATAAATATCCACCTTTACGTTGCATTTTCTTTTATAACGTTTAGTACACATCAAAGTCCATCTTCAAAATGGTTTCTCTAGAGTTCAAGAGAAGAAAAATATAATACCTCTATCTGAAAACTTTAAAAAACAAAATGGTATAGGTCAAACAATATGAATAAACATATTATACTTATGGGGAAAATGTAAAATGAAAATAAAAGATAGCCTTAAAAATCAAGGCATTTTATCCAATGTACCATTTCATTTGCATAATTGAAGCTCTTAATGATATAATCAGCCCTCCATATCCATGGGCTCTGCTTCTGCAGATTCAACCAACTGTGGATAGAAAATATTCTGGGGGAAAAACAATAAAAAATAACAATACAATAATAAAAACTAGAAACATAGTATAACAGCTATTTACATAGTTTTTGCATTGTGCTCCATTTTATTAGAAATCTGGAGATGCTTTAAAATATGCGGAGGATGTGTGCAGGTGCTATGCAAACACTACACCATTTTATATTAGGGACTTATGAATTCATGGATTCTTAAGTGAATTTTTCCACTTCTGTGGAAAGAATTGGATTTTTCCAATTCTTCTGTGAATTTTTCTATCCACAGAAGTTTCAAGATGGCTGTATATGAAACATAAAAAGGAAATTGAATATGCATTTTTAGCATAAATGTGAATGAGATAGATGATATTGTAATGCCACTCTCTCTTCAAAATTAAAATGTTTCCATGAAAAACAATTCCAAAAGTTCAAACACTGTTTTTTGTTTTAAAGATGGAACTGGAAAATATTCTTCTTAGCAAAGTATCTCAAGAATGGAAGAAAAAGTATCCAATGTACTCAGCCCTACTATGAAACTAATTTATAGCTTTCATAGGAGAGCAATAACCCAATTATAGCCCAAGAATATGGGGGAAGGGGAGAGGGAAGGGGAGGGAGGGGGAGGATGGGTGGAGGGAGGGCGACTGGTGGGATCACGTCTATGATTTATCCTATGGGGGTACATGTGAATCTTTCCAAATGGATAATATAATATAAAGTCTTAACACAATAACTAAGAAAATGATATGAAGGCTATATTAACCAGTTTGATGAGAATATTTCAAATCATATATAAAAATAGCACACTGTACCCCATGACAGTATCAATGTACACAGCTATGATCTAATAAAAAAAAAAAAAGAAAAAAAATTAAGATTGGTTTCCCTTGGAAAAAAAATAAAGAACACTATTATAAAATAATCCATTTTGGCTCAGCCTCTCAATTCCTCATTAGGCCTGGATGAATTGCATGTGGAGGAGAAGAGAATTTGATCTTCTAGATGTTTCCAACATGGAAATACTGCTTTCTTCCAGGATTATATATCACTATAAAGGCCAACAATGTCTAACTCAAGACTTGAGGGAAATTATTCATATATGATCTATTATGCTCTATTCCTAATCAAATAAGCCCAGCACCCCTTTGGCTTCTCCAATCATAATAACTTGTTTCAATCAACAACAATACCCAGAGTTCTCTGGGTATACAATGACACAGCTTGAAACACCCCTTCAAAACTTTTCTGCCACTTTAGCTTATCTATAATTAAGAAAATTGATTCTAGAAGTATAAGAAAGATAACATGGCTTATCTGAAAATGGAGAGAAGAGCAACAAAAGGCACATACTGCCAATAAAATTAAATATATGTAATTAAAAAGTCACTGAGAGTTGACCAGGAATTTAACAATGCATCGAGTAGCTTGAATAAACCATCAGTTATCGTTTGATCATTACCTATGAATGTGTAATCTAGTAAAAGGATATTCAGTTGGGTTTTCAATATATTAAAAGGCGCTTTTGTGATGCAGATTTTGAAGGGAAGATTGCTCTTGGCTCTGTTTAACTATATTTCAGATGTAGCTAGTTAAGAATGTCAGCACACAAGAATACACTTAAGTAATACATTAATAATAACATTTGGCTTGAAATATATCCAATGTTAAGCAGGAGGTTATTAATGTATTGTGAATCCATACCAATTATTATGGTAGAATGCCCAGAATTTAAAATAGGAAGCTAATTCATGGCAGCAACTTTCTTTTAAAAATTAATCTTAATTTGATGTCTAATAAGTGCCTTACCAAGAACGTAAAGTTCTTTATCATTGTTGCTATAGCGTGTGGTTTGAGAACTAAAAAGCTATTGCTTCTTCTGACATCTAATTTGCATCAGGTTCTTAATTTTCAATTGGAAATAAATTAGGCACTTGGGAATAGAAGCACCAGTGAAATTATCTTATCAGCAGCAACACTATTTTACCAAAGACAGTACGAGTGCGAACAGGCATGGATTTTTCACTAAATATATTTTACTGTAATAAATTCATGCTTACAGACCTCCCATCAAATAAGTTTATGGGGTAAAATAAATAACACAATGCTTTTTCCCTCCAATAGGCTTTTGAAATTTCAAGTGATACATTTGGTTTCCAGTTTTCACAAAGAAATAATTCTCATTTATACATGTTTTTCTCCTTCTCCTTCTTCTTCTTCTTCTTCTTCTTCTTTTTTTTTTTTTTTAGTATTTAGTCTCATTTTGTCAGCCTGGTTTGAGTGCCATCACATCATAGCTCATAGTAACCTGAAACACTTGGGCTCAAGTGATCCTCTTGCCTCAGCCTCTGGAGAAGCTGGGACTATAGATACGCACCCCAACACCCAGCTAATTTTCCTATTTTTAGCAAGGATGGGGTCTCGCTCTTGCTCAGGCTGGTCTTCAAATTCTTGAGCTCAAATAATCTAGGATTATAGAGGTGAGCCACCATGCCCTGCCTTATTCTTAAGAGTTCTAAGTCTGAGCATCTTATGCTATAATAATTATGCTATAATTATTACCGAACCCTAGTTATGCTTTAATTAAAATTTCTCTGGAATATGGTGAATTTCTGTGTCCTTTTAGTTCAAGGGCTCATCCCTTTGGACTATTGCAGGATCCTCCAGGCCTATGCTCCATCTCCAATTCCTCCCAACCCCAGCACCCCTGGGTTCATGTTGGAATAGTGAAATCATGTTGGAATAGTGAAATAGTGAAATCAAAATCTGCATGGTTCCTTATGTTTACTGAAGGTGGGAAAATGCATTCAAAGCTCTCCACAGTCTGGCATTCACTCACCTAGCTGTGTCTCCTATTGCTTACAAGAAAAAAGATTCTGTCTCCACCTCACTATTTGAAAGCATGTCTCCAGAGGATAGCTGGGCTCACATCGGAGTCATGCTTTCCCCAGGTCGCCAACCGAAGTTTGCACAAAACAAGCAAGAGGTACATGATATTTGCATTTATTCCAAATCATAAGATCTTCAAAGTTCATTTGGACATCGTCTATTTCAATTCTTTCATTTGATAAATAATGAGTATACTGTTGCCTAGGAAGGTAATTATGTAAATTGTACAGAATCTCACATCTTGATAAGAACAACTCAGAACTATAATTCTGCCTCACAGAAATACCATTTTTTGATTATTTCATACCGTGTAAAGGAAACACTAGTAATGGTGTTGGATGAGATCTAATGAGTTGCTTTTATCGCCCATTGAAAACCCGCAGAGTTCCCCACTCTCTCAACTCCCAATTGAGCACTTGCATTTTCCAATTTCCACAGATCCATTTAAACTCTGGAGCAATGTTTTGGCAAAGGAAATTAACTATACAGGAGAGTTTTCAAGGAAAAATAAGACAAATACAAGGTATTTATTTTAAATAAAACTGTTTAAAAAATCCTGCTTCATATTCTGTGTCATGAATATGCTATAATGACAAAACCATATATATGTGCTAACTCTTGGTAATTGGTTCTCTGCAATTGTATTGGCTGAGAAAAAAAATAATCACTGAAAACTTTCTAAACTAATCTGAAAGAAAAGGCAGACATCCTACTCTTAAGCATCCAAATAAGTAAGAGCTCACAGCACCACCAACAAAACCAGCCAGGCTCCTTCCTCTTTAAATTATAGCAAAGGATGAAAAAACAAAATAACAAACATTACATGCCACCCTTGACAGCACTTCTGTGCAGATAGTGGGTAGCAAAATAACCACACAACAAGGGACAGAAAATCCAGACAAGGTAGCAGGGGAGGTTTAAATATAGTGTCTTTAAAGATAAGCAAAGAGATGACTACCAAAAAAATTTTTCCACTATACATATAAATCATAGTAAAATGCGTTACTGGGTATTTTGGGCTGATGTTCTTATGCTCCAGATATCTTCAGGGGCATGTTCAGTTTTAAATTAATGACAGTAATCTATCTAATCTATTACTTGCCTTCTATTAGCTTTCTCCCAGTGTCCCTCTATTTACTCGTTCCACTTTTCCTCCTCCTCCTTGAAATTTTTTATAATCATCACGTCAAGATTAAATAATAGAGCAAAAGCCTTTCCTCCAAAAGCACGTCATCTGAGCTCCATCACTGTCTTTCTCTTGTACAGCTGTCTGAGCACTTTTTCCAGATGCAGCATCAAGGTCCATTCGTTTCCTTCTTCCTGCATCACATCTTTTTACACCAATGGTGGATAACTAGATACAGACACATTCTTTCTCTATTCTTGAGCCCCCCTAGAAGATGCCTACTAGGTAAGAATATAGTGGCTGTTGTTTCTCTTTTTGTTTCATTCAAGATGAAACTATGGAGAGATCTAGGTAATAGGAGTGGGACAAAGTCTAATTTCTATCCTTAAAGATTATGGTAGATGATGCCTGCTGCGGGGATGGTGGTAACTGTACTCTCTTAAGAACAGCTTTACTATTGGGAAAGCATAACTGGGACTAGAACTACTCCACCCTCTACACACAAAAAGTAAAGGGAAAATATAAATAGCATGGACTCCGTGTATACAACTGTGAAATGAGGGGGGATTGTGAAAATTGAGAGGCAAAGCTCACTGCTGTAATAAAGCTTTAACATAAGTAAATACAGTCTTTCTGAAAATAAAAAAAAGAGAAAACAATAAAGCAGGAAAAGGGAAAGACTAACACATTCTAATATAATACAGAGATAGACGGGAGAAAGAAGGTAGAATTTCAGGACACAAAATCACCATCCTCATTGGAGGTCGCAAAGAGTAGTGTTAACTCCTACAACAAACTGAATCATTTTGATTTAGGGGGAAAACTTCAGAATTTTCCCCAGAAGTTATAGAAAAAGAAAAAAACAACAGAGGATAAAGAAAGAAAGGCAAATTAATCCTCGGAATTATAGGATTAATTAGGAATCACTAATAACAAAAGTAATAATCAAAATCCTGATGAAAGAAATAATTCCTAATAGAAGGCATTTAATACAAGGTCCTACTAATTCTAAACAAAGTTAAGTATACCCTGCCCCTGAAGTCCTACCAGCATTGCCAATCAACTAATATAGGACAAGAGAGTGACATGTACAGCGTTTAAAGGAAAAACTTTCACAGCAAGTTAATTTCCTCATAGCCAAGTTGCTTTAATGTCTGAGGAGAACAGAAAGAATTTTTAAGTAAGAAAGGACTGGATAACAAGACATCCATTTACACTTTTGAAAAAGGCACTTGAAGCTTTATTCAGGTGATAAGAAAATAAAAACAAGAGGTGAATCTTTCTAAGAGTAGAATGTGAACGTTTTAAAGCAATAACTGAAAAAATGACATGAAGGCTGTGTTGACCAGTTTGATGGAAGTATTTCAGAATGCATGTGAAAACCCCACACTGTACCCCAGAAGTGCATTAATGTACATAGTTAACATTCAATAAAAAAAAAGAAAAGAAAAACAAGGAATTTAGGAGACAGAGAAACAGAATGTGTAAATCAAGCTCTCAAAATCAAATGTCAAATGGAGGAATAACAATATAAAAGTGTAAATTGGCTGATGAATGGCAGTAGAAAGTGGTGACATTTGTGACCAACTGGAGAGTTTATACCTTTCCCACAAGCACTAAAATAAAAATTCTAAGAATTTATTTTATTATCCAATCTGTTGCCTCCCCCTGGCCAGAGGGATATTATTTTTCTCCCTCTAACTCAAAAATGCACTTAGGTTTTCCCTTCCTTGGTTTGGATTCTTTACTGTATCGTTCAGGTGGGACTCACAAGTACCCCTGATGATGGGGTAGGGTTACAATAATCAAGTGTTCTTCTATCCCAGTACCAGCTAAAAAAGCCTAATATTTATACACAATTGGAACACTGTATCAACAAAGTTAAATTTATCCAAATTTTTTTTCTATTTTTAAGGTGCATAGAGAAATATTATTGCCAATTTCATTGCAAGAAAACTTCTTAGCACATTTAAAATCAGTGGTTCATTGGCTCCTTATACCTCATATTAATTGGCTATGTCTTTTATGCTAATTAGAATAAATTAATAACTATCAAATGGAAGATCTCTCTGACATCTAATTTTTTATGTCTACATTAACCATGTTTAAAAATCCATATTTACAGTTGAACCTGAACAATATAAAAATTAATGGAAAAAGAAAGACCAAGGCCTAGGTATGAAGGGGATGGGAATTTCCTAGAGCCAAGGAAAGACCCTGATAATAGAGTTTTTCCCAAAGGTGGAATAATTATTTGCATTGCTCACCTATCTTCTCCCTCTCTCTGCACCTCCCAACAAAGCCTAAGACAAAATTTCACCAAAAAAGAAAGAGCTGTTTTTTTAAACTCTAGGTCCACATATTTGTTTCTCAAGGGAAAATATCTTATTCTCTCACCCATACCCCTCACCAAGTCAGTATTCTCCTAACCTGTGACTGCCAGATATTGACATCTATAGAAATGTAAATATTCATCCAACACATCTCAGATACGTAGTAAATGGCAGGTGTTGTGTAAGGCAACAACAACATAAATGTAAAAAAATGAAGCTTTAGTTCAAGCTTCAAGAAATATTGAAGAGGAAAAGGTATGTCACAGCTATCTTTGGCTCTTGGTTCTCCCTCTGGCTTGGCTGCTAGTGGGTGATGTCACATTTGCACAGGAGGATCCATCTATGGGGTCCTACTGCACAGCAGCCTTGGAGCACCTATTGAGCTCCATGGCCATCCTTGGGGTGAGCTGAGTGCCCCTGCACCACCCAGGAGCCCACTTTGTTGTCAGGGAACATGGTCTGATGGGTCTTCTGGGAAGTCTGATGAGAGCTTTGGGACTCCAATTAACGGAGACTGAATGCTGACTAAGGAAACAGGACCAATGGAAGGCAGGTAAATCAGGAAGACAAGATCAGGCTTCCTTTGCAACTAGAGAGTGGCTTCTGACCCCCATCATATAAAAAAGTCCAATGTGTGTTCTGCCTCCTAACAACATCACAGCACCACCTGGTGTTTAGGCAATACACACATACACAATACATACTCATATTACACAAAATGTATGGTTTTACGTTTATTTTTGGCTTCATTTTTCAATTTTGTCATTAGTTTTCTTTTTCATCTTGTTTGTCCTTGTTGTTGGTTGTTTAGTTTTTTTGTGTGTTTGGTTGTATTTTTATTTTTCACTTTTATTATTTCAATAGCAAGGGCTCTTTTTTTTTTTTAGGTTTTTGGCCCCTTTTATTCTTTCTCTCTTTTTTATTTCTCTACTTTTCTTCACCATTGGTAGAGATTTTTTTTTTACTTTTATCATCTTTCCCACATAAATTTCTCATATAACAAAGATCTCCTTTTTTATTTCCTTCTTTATCTTATACAACTATACTTTAAATTTTTATCTATTTTATTATTGTTTCATACTTTTTCTCCCTAAAGGATGGAATAGTAACAGAATTGGTCTGGTTCAAGGGTCATGGCATTGGTCTGGATCAAGGAAGCTACAAGCTCATAATCTTGGGTGTCCTTCTAGCTTTTGTCATTGGAAAGAAGATACTGGTAGGTCCCTACAGTGACATGCTGATGATTTCTTTCTACATTTGGCAGAGGTAGAGTCTTGCTATTGCCCAGGTGTGTAAGAAACTTCTGATTTTGAAGAACCTTCCCAGCCTGGTCCCCCCAAGTCCTAGATCTGCAGGTATTGTTAAAGCATCCCACCAAACACCATATTTCACCTGTCACTCTCTTTCTCTCTTGCTATCCTTTTCTCTCCTTTTCTTCAATTCTTTCCTTCCACTCCCACCTTTTTTTTCTTTACCTTTTTCTTATCTTTATCCCTTCTCACTCTTTACCATTATCATCACTTTGGACTTACATTTATTATTATTATTATTATTATTATTATTACTATTAGGCCAGGGCTGGGATTGAATCCATCACCTCTGGCATATGGGAGTAGGGCCCTACCCTTTTGAGCCACAGGCACTGCCCCGGACTTATATTTAAAGCCCACTTCAAGACTTAAGCTCTGAGATAAGGTAATTGAAAGTGAAGGATGGAGTAATAAGGAAAAAGTAGGAGAAGGACATGAACAAGAAGAAAACACACATGAGTAGGAAATAACAGAAAAAAAATCTGGCAACATTGAAAACCAGAATAGAGCAACCACCCTAAGGCATCATGAGGTAGCTACTGCAGAGGAGTCCACCTATAAAGAATTAATGGAAATGACAGAAAGAGTATTTAAAATATGGATGGATACAAATATAAAGGGAACTGACAAGAGTAGAAAAACAAAATCAAACAATGGATAAAAGATTTGAAAAGTATAGAAAAGATATGGCAGAGCTTAAGAACATAAAAGGGTCAATCAGGGAACTTAAAGATGCAATAGAAAGTATCAATAACCTATTAGACCATGGAGAAAAAAAGAATCTGAGAGAACAAGGATAGCCCTTAAGTTAAAAAGAAGAAAAAAGAGAGTGAGAGACCATGCAAAATATTCACTCAGACAATTATGGGACTTCACAATGCACTCAAACATACAAATTATAGGTATTCCCAAAGGTATCCAAAGGAATGGAAGCCCTATTAGAGGATATCATAAGTGAAAACTTCCTAAGTATCACTAAAGATACCAAAACACTCCTTTTAAATGGATATCAAATTCTGGGATATCTCAACACAAGTAGAGTATCTCTAAGAAACATTATAATGAAACTTTCCAAAGTCAAGATGAAAGAGAAAATTCTGTAAGCAGCCGGGACTAAGAACCAATTGACCTACAGATCTACTCAGGCAGATCCAACAGGGTGACAGCAAACTTCTCAGCTGAAACTATTCAAGTGAGAAGGGAATGGTCATCTACCTTTAACCTTCTTAAACAAAACAATTTTTAGCAAAGAATTCTGTATGCTGCTACACTAAGCTTCAAAATCAATGGAGAAATAAAAAAAACTTTTACTGATACAAACCATGAGGAACTTGCCACAAGACCAGCTCTATAGGAAATAGTTAGAACTGTTCTCCAGACTGAAAATCACAATGAACCACCATCAAAGCAAACACCAAGAAACTAAAGGAAAAAACATGCCTTCCAAAATGAAGCAAAGGATAAAACTAAACAGTGGATTTTCACAAAATAAGATGACTAGAACTCCAGCACACTTATCAGTTCTCTCAATAAATGTTAATGACTTAATTCCCCAGTAACAAGGCATAGGCTGGCAGATTAGATTTAAAAAGAAAAAAAGGTGTAGCTATCCAAATGCTTTCTCCAGGAAATTCCCTAACCTTTAAAATGGACCAATAGACTATACCTGGAATCATAGCATATCCCTAGACTTAACCATGAAGCAATAGATCTCTTGAAAAGACCAACATAAAGGGTTGGAAAACAATATTTCAGGAAAATAGAAACCAGAAGAAAGAAGGAGCTGTATTCTTTTTTTTTTTTACAGTTTTTGGCCAGGGCTGGGTTTGAACCCACCACCTCTGGCATATAGGGCCGGTGCCCTACTCCTTTGAGCCACAGGTGCCTCCCTAATCTTATTTTCTAATACAAGTGTATTTAAAGCAACTAAAGTGAAAAAAAAAAAAGGACAAAGTGGACATTTTGTATTGGTCAAGGGAATGATACAACAAGAGAACATTTCAATTCTAAATATTCGTGAACCCAACTTAAAAGTTCCCAGATTTATGAAACAGAAATTGATTGCTCTGAGCAATGTGATATCCTATGACACCATAATAGCTAGGTACTTTAACATACCTCCATCTGAACTGGACATATCATCTAAACAGAAACTAAACAAAGATACAAGGGACTTTAACACAACACTAGTACAAATGGGCTTAATAGACAGATACAGAACATACCATCCCAAAACTAAGGAATGTACATTCTCCTTGTCATCTCATGGAACATATTCCAAAATAGCTCATATCCTAGGTCATGTTTTCAACCTCAACAAAATTTAAAGAAATGAAATTATACTTTGTATCTTCTCAGATTACAAGAGAATAAATGTGGAACTCAATTCAAGCAAAATTTACACCCCACGAAAAGGCATAGAAATTAAACAAGCTTATGCTGCATGATAGCTGGGTTAAAGAAGATTTAAAAGAGGAAATTTTTAAGTTTCTCAAACAGAACAACAATGAAGCTGCAAGTTACCAAAAGCTGTGGGATATTGCAAAAGCAGGTGCTTAAGAAGGAAATTTATCACATTATGTGCCTACATTTGAAAACCAGAAAGACAACACATCAGCAAACTAATAAATAATTTTAAGGAAATGGAAAAGGAAAAGCAATCCAATCCCAAACCTAGCAGAAGAAAATAAATAACCAAAATTAAATCAGAAATAGATGAAATTGAAAACATAGGAATCATTTGGAATATCAATGGAACAAAAAGTTGGTTTATTAAAAAAATAAATAAAATCAATGAACCTTTGGCTAGATTAACTAGAAACAGAAACACAACATCTCTAATAACCTTAATCAGAAATTAAAAAGGAGAAATAACAAGGTACCACAGATATAGGAGATTATCTCTGACTATTGCAAGAAACTCTACCCAGAAGTTTGACAATGTTGAAGAAATGGACCAATATCTCGACTCATAGAATCTCCCTATACTTAACCAGGAAGCAATAGATCTCTTGAAAAGACCAACATCAAGAACTGAGATCAAAGAAACAATGAAAATATCTTCCAAAACAAAATCCCTGGAGCAGATGGTTTCACACCAGAATTCTATCAAACTTTCAACAATAAGCTTGTACCTATATTATACTGCAGAACCTATACCAAAACAATGAGAAGGAAGGAAACTTCCCTATTACATTCTAGGAAGCAAACATTACCACCCTGATACAAAATCAGGAAAGGACCCAACTAAAAGGAGAACTACAGGCAAATATAACCAATGAATATTGATGCAAAAATACTAAAGAAAATCTTAACCAAAGATTACACACTTGGCACACATTTAAAAAATGATACAACATGATCAATTAGGCTTGATTCCAGGGATACAAGGGTGGTTTAACATACACAAGTCCTATATGTAATTCACCAAGTTAATAGAAGCAAAAACAAAGACCATACAATCCTCTCAATAGATGCAGAAAAAGAATTTGATAAAATTCAGCATTATTTTCTAACAAGTATACTTAAGAATATAGGTGTATAGGCACATTTCTTAAAATGACTTAATCCACTATGACAAATCCACAGCAGGTATCATACTGAATGGAGTAAAGCTGAAAGCTTTCGACTTAGAACTGGAACCAGACAAGGATGTATACTATTGCTACTACTATTCAACATAGTGCTGGAAGTTCTAGCCAATGCAATCAGACAAGAGAAGTTTATAAAGGACATTCAATTAGGGGAAGAGGATGTCAAACTCTCACTCTTTGCTAGTGATATGTATGATCTTATACTTAGAGAACCCCCAGAGACTCAATCACAAGACTTCTGGAAGTGATCAAGAAATACAATAACTTTAGGTTATATTACAATCCATAGACATCAAAACAGTATCATATTGGCACAAAAATAGAGATATAGATGTATGAAACAGAATAGAAAGCCAAGAGATGAAACCAGTCTCCACTTGCCATCTGATCTTTGATAAACCAAACAAAAGCACACAGTGGGGAAAAGAATCCCTATTTAATAAATTGTGCTGGAAAAATTGGATAATCACGTGTAAAAGACAGAAACTGGACCCACATTTTCACCACTTATAAAAATTGACTCGAGATAGATAAAAGACTTGAATCTAAGACATGAAGTGATAAAAACCCTTGAAGAATTTGCCAGGAAAAACTCTTAAAGATGTCAGCATGAGGGACAATTTTATGAAGAAGTCTTTAGTGTCAATCATAACAAAAATAAACAAATGGGGCTTAATTAAACTAAATAGTTTTGGCAAAGCTAAGGATACAACAATGAAAGGAAATAGACAACCTTCAGAATGGGAAAAGATATTTTCATGGTACAAATCTGATAAAAGTTTGATGAATAGGATCTATAGAGAACTCAAATTAATCAACAAAAAAGAACAAACTATCCCATCTATCACTGGACGAGAGACTTCAGCAGAACCTTCTCTGAGGAAGACAGATGAATGGCTAATAAACATGAAAACGTGTTCATCAGTGCTAATCATCAGACAGCTCAATTCACAATCACAAGATGTGGAAATAACCTAAATGTCCATTAACTTAGGATTGGATTAACAAAGGCTGGTATACGTATACCACAGAAAATATGCTGCCATAAAAAAAGTGGTGACTTTACATCTTTTGTATTACCCTGGATGGAGCTGAAACACATTCTTCTTAGTAAAGTATCACAAGAACGGAAAAGCAAGTGTCCAGTGTAGTCAGTTTTATTATTAAGCCAATAGATTCTTGAACACATGCCCACATAGGAGAAAAACATAGTTCTGCACAAGTTGGGGGGAGAGGGAAAGAGTAAGGGAGACAAAATGGAGGCTGTGGTGTGCTCCCACTTAAAGGGCACAGGTAGGGATATATATCACACCTTTTGGGTGTGGGACACAACTACAAGAGGGACTCTACCTAACAAATGCAAAAATTGTTACCTGGTTATTTGTACCTTCACAATAACCTAAAATAAAATCTATAAGAGGGAATACTTATAAACATCTTACAAAACTAACCCCAACCCTGATGCACCAAGGTTGGCAGGTTCAAACCCAACTTAGGCCAGCTAAACAATGATGACAACTGCAACAACAACAACAAATATAGCCGGGCATTGGGCAGGTGCCTGTAGTCCCAGCTACTTGGGAGGCTGAGGCAAGAGAACCACGTAAGCCCAAGAGTTTGAGGTTGCCATGAGCTGTGATGCCATAGCACTCTACCCAGGGCAATACAGTGAGACTCTGTGGAAAAAAAAAAAAAAGAATACCACAAGGAAAGAAAGTTACAAGTTGATATCTCTGCTGACCATACATGCAAAAATTCTCAACAGAACACCACCAAACCCAAATCACTGGCATGTTAAAAAGATCATTCACCATGATCAAGTGGGATTTATCCCAAGGAGGCAAATATAATTCAATAAATGCAAATCAATGTGATACACCATATTAATATAATAAAGTATAAAAATTCTATGATGATCTCAATAGACAAGAAAAAATCACTTGACAAAATTCATGACCCTTACTTGATAAAAACTCTCAACAAGTTTAGAAGGAATGTAAATGGAACAACAAAGCCCATTTAAGGCAAGCTCACGACTAACATTATACTCACTTTTCCTCTAAGATCAAGAACAAGGTAAGGATGCCCAGTCTCTTCACTTCTATTCAGCAGTACTGTAAGTACCAACCAGAGCAATTAGACAAAGGAAAGAAATAAAAAGCATCTGAATTGCAAAGGAAGAAGTTAGCCTGACCCCGTTTGTAAACTATATGTTCTTATACATAAAAAACTCTAAAGAGGCTGAAAAATAAAAAAAATAAATAAAAAAAAAACTTGTTAGAACTAATAAACAGATCCGGAAAAGTTGCAGGGTACAAAATCAGCATACAAAAATCGGTTGCATTTTTGTATGCTAACAATGAACTATCTGGAAAGGAAATCAAGAAAATAGCCCGATTTATTATATGATAGCTAAAAGAAACATAAATTACAGTCATGTGCCACATGATGACACTTTTTTTTTTAAAAAAAAAAAAACAGTCTCAAGCTATCACTCTGGCTAGAATGATTCTCTTGTCTCAGCCTCCCAAGTAGCTGGGACTACAGATGTCCACCACAACAGCCGGCTACTTTTTGTTGTTGTTGTTGTTGTTGTTGCAGTTGTCATTATTGTTTCAGCTGGCCCAGCAGGGTTCAAACCCTCCAGCTTTGGTATATGTGGCCAGCGCCCTACTCTCTGAACTAACAGTGTCACCACACATGATGATATTTTGATCAAAGCAGACCATATACAAAAGGTGGCCCTATGACATTATGATGGGCCTGAAGAGTTCCTACCATCTAGTGATGTGAGGTCACAGTGCAAGGCATTACCCCTGTGTTTGTGGTGATGCTGGAGTAAATAAGCCTACTGCACTGCCAAGCCATAAAAGCAGAACACATAATTGGGCAGAACACATAATACTTGATAATGTTAATAAATAATTATGTTACTGGCCTATGCATTTGCTATACTATACTACATATTGATATTTTAGACTACAGTCCTGCTTATTAAAAAAAAAAATCTAACTATAAAACAGCCAAGAAAGGCTTTGGGAGGCATTCCAGAAGACGGCATTGTTATCTCAGGGGACAGCAGCTTCATGTGTGTTACTGTCCCTGAAAACCTTCCTGTGAGACAAGATGTGAAGGTGGCAGACAGTGGTTTTGAGGATCCTGCCTCCCTGTGGTTCTCGGCTAATGTGTGTGTTTGTGTCTTTGTTTTAATTTTAAAAGTTTAAGAAGTAAAAACTGTTAATAAAACTTATAGAATAAAGCTATAAAGAAAGGAAATACCTTTGTATAGCTGTAGAATGTGTGTTTTAAACTAAAGGTTATGACAAAAGAGTAGAAGAGTTAAACAAGTTAAAAACTTATAAAGTAAAAATATGATAGGAATCTAAAGTTAATTAATTGCCAAAAAGAAATTTTTACCTAAGTTTAGTGTAGCCTACATTCCTAGTGTTTCTACCGTCTACACCATGCACGGTCATCTTCCAGGCCAGCGTTTTTCAACTTTTTTTTTTTTTTTTTATCTCACGGCACACTTGAACCTAGAGTTAAAATTTGCAGCACATTTAAATTATGTTGATTAACAAAAAGAGGGGAAAAAGAATATACTCACTATTCTTTGAACTTCTTTTGAAAATAGTTTAATTAATGATCTTTAAAATTTTTCATGGCACACCAGTTACAACCCACCACTCTAGGCCTTCACCCACCACTCACTCACTGACTCAGCCAGGGCAATCTCCACTCCTGCAAGCTCCATTCATGGGAAGTGTCCTAACAGGCATACTATTTTTAAAATCGTTTATACCATATTTAACTCTACTTTTTCTATGTTTACATACACAGACATCTACCATTGTGCTACAATAGTCTACAGTGTTCAGTACAGTAAAATGTTGTACAGATTTGTAGCCTTGAGCAATAGTCTATGCGATATAGCCCAGGTGTGTAGTAGGGTATATGGTCTGCTTTGTATAAGTACACTCTGTGGTATTCACACAATGAAAAAATCACTTACACATTGCTCAGAACATATTTCCACTATTAAGTGATGTACTTAATTTCCACTTATTTCCACTATTAAGTGACTGTACTTAGGAGTAAATTTAATCAAGGCAATAAAAGACCTGTGTACTGAAAGCTACAAAACACTGATAAAAGAAATTGAAAATTTCTTTCCACAAATAAATGGAAAAATATCCCTCCTATGTTCATGGATTGCAAGAATTAATATTGTGAAAATGTTCACATTCCCAAAAGTAATCTACAGATTCAACATAATCCCTGTTAAAATTCTAATGATATTTTTCACAGAACTATCTCACAATCCTAAAATTAATGTGGAACCCAACCCTAAGTGGCCAAGGTAATCGTGTACAAAAAAAGAACGAAACTGGAGGTATCACAGTACATAACATAACTTCAAAATGAACCCAAAATATACTACACAGCCAGCGTGGTATCTCACAGAAAAATAGACACACAGATCAATGGAATGGAATAGAGAGCCAGAAATACGCCCACACATTGACAGTTAGTTGATTTTTTACAAAGATGTAATGGGAAAGGATAGTCTCTTTACTAAATAATGCTGGGATAATTAGACATTCTACATGCAAAAAAAATGAAGTTAAACCATTATGTCACACATCCACGGAAATCAACTCAAAATAGACTAAAACCTGGTCCAGGACTTCTTAAGACCTGAAATTATAAAACCACTGGAAGAAAAACCCGAAGCAAAGTTCTGTGACATGGCCTGGGTCATGATATTTGGGACACAAACCCAAAAGCACAGGTAACAAAAGCAAAAATAGACAAATGGAATTATATTCAACTAAAAAACTGCTGCACGGCCAAGGAAACAACCAACAGAGTGGAGAGACGACCTACGGAGTGGGAGAGTATATTTACTCACCATACAGCTGTGGAGAGGTTAATGTTCAAAATATGCAATGAACTCAAACGCCTCAATAGTAACAACAACAACAACAACAAAAAAAAAACTAATTTACAAAACTGTAAAAAATCTGATGAGGTATCTCTCAAAAAGTGGCATATAGGTGGCCAACAAGTATATGAAGAAATTATCTACATCACTAATCATTAAGTAAATGCAAACTAAAATCACAGAGATATATCACCTCATACCTGTTAGCATGGCTTTTACAAAAAAAAAAAAAAAAAAAGCGGTGCCTGTGGCTCAAGGAGCAGGGCGCTGACCCCATATACCAGAGGTGGCAGGTTCAAACCTGGCCCGTGCCAAAAACTGCAAAAAAAAGGGGGAAGAAGATATCTTTAGGGTGGCACTGTGGCTCAGTGAGTCAGGTGCTGGTCCCATATACTGAGGGTGTCAGGTTATACCGAGGGTGGCAGGTTCAAACCCAGCCCTGGCCAAACTGCAACAGAAAAATAGCCGGGCGTTCTGGCTGGCACCTGTGGCCCCAGCTACTCGGGAGGCTGAGGCAGGAGAATTGCCCCCAGGAGCTGGAGGTTGCTGTGAGCTGTGAGTCCATGGCACTCTACCGAGGGTGACAAAGTGAGACACTGTCTCTAAAAAAAAAAAAAAAAAAAAAAAGATAACAAGCATTGGTGAGGATATGGAAGAAAGTACACTCTTGAGCAATGTTGATGGGAATGTAAATAGGTATTGCCTTTATCAGAAACAGTATAGAAATTCCTCAAATAATTAAAAATAGAACAACCACATGATCCAGCAATTCTACTGCTGGGTATACATCGGGGGAAACTTAACCAGTCTGTTGAAGATATAACCAGTCTCCCTTATTCATTGCAGCATTATTCACAATAGCCAAGATAAGCATCCAGAACAAATGAATAAAGAAATATAGAAAAAAATAAATGTGATACACACACGCGCGCACACACACATACATGTTGGAATTCTATTAAGGTTTTATAAAAGCATAAATTTCTGTATTTGCATCAACAGGGATGAACGTGAAGGGCATTCCTATTCAGTGAAATAAACCAGGTACAGGAGAACAAATACTGCAGGGTCTCACTTATATGAGGAATCTAAACAAAGTTGGATTCATGGACACTGAACGTACAATGGTGATTATAGGATCTGGGGTGGGTGGGGGCTTAGGGAGATAGTAACTATAGGAAATAAAATTTCAGTTAGATAGGGTGACTAAATTGGAGAGATGTATGGTCTGACATGGTGGCTATAGTTAATAACAACATATGATATTCTTAAAAATTTCAAGAGAGATTTTAAGAGTTCTCACCACAAAAATAAGTACATGAGGTAATACACATGTAAATTAACTTGATTTAGCCATCCCACAATATATGCATATTTTAAACATGATGTATATGATAATTATATACAGTTTCTGTCAATTAAAAAGAAATTAAAGAAAACAACTCCCACACGAAAGAAAAAGAAACTCGTAGCCCAGAGCAAAGAATGGTAAGTAAACACGGATTATGGCACCATGCAACGCCTGTGACCGGCACCGCAGGAAGCATGCTCCAGGAGCCTGGTGAGGACGCCCAGCCCAATTTGGCAGGTGTCAGGGAAAGCTTCTCATCCAAACGTCAGTACACAAGATGAACAGGGGGTAAGAACTGGGGCTGCAGAGATGTTCATAAAGGCCCAGCAACTGGAAAATACGTGGCACAGCGAAGGAGGGTAAAAAAGCTGGAGGAATAGTGAGTCATGAAGTCGGAAACTCTTCTGAAGTATATTAAGAACTGGAACTTCATTCTACATGGGGAAGCTAACAAAGTTTTAAGAAAGGACATGACATGATCATGTTCACCTTTCAGAATATGTCCCCTCAGTAAGGGGACAGACAAAGAAGAGGCAAGACTGAAGTCTGGCAAATAAGGTCTTTGGAATCTGGGTAAACGGTCCTGTGGACAGCGGGAAGCGGCAGTGAGAATGGAGGAGGCTTAGAGATTTTCAGGAAGGAGAGAAGACAACCGCCTGGATCTTTGGAGCACTGGGTAGGGTGTAATCGGAGCTATCCCTGCCCTCCTGCTCCTCCCTCAGGGTCTTCCCCAGATACACACAGGACCTCTGCCGCCAGCCCGTCTTTTCACGCTCACTTTTATGTTGAATTCTCTCTTTCTTAGCACTTATTTAGCATCTCTCAAAAGTCAGTATTTACAATTTCTGCTTTTTCTGCAGCACAATGAAATGCAATCCACTCTGAACACTCAAGGAGTCACAGAGAATTTTGTGTGTTTTCAAGATAAAAGCAAGCTATTCATTGATGTAGTCAATAAATATTTATTAAGAGTTTGTTCTGTGCCAGGCACCATTCTTACTGCTGGGGTCACAGCAGTGAACACAACATACGCAGAGCCTGTCCCCATGATGGATCTCAGTCTTAGGGGAGGAACAGACTCTACACACACACACACACATTTTAATGCATGCACACAAACGACATGTATGCACACCTACCTACAGTTATGTGTAAATGCATACGTCAATACTAGGGTGACCAGATTCTAACATCTGTAAGGCAGGACAACATGGGGGCAGGGGGGCGGAGCAGGGGCGGAGCGGGGGCAGAGCCGGGCGGCCAGACAACAAGGCAAACTTTGATAAGCAGTTCTCGATAATCACTTCTCAGCAATTATTTATCATAGTTTAACATTATAAAATTAACAAAAATAATATAAAACTCATATTCTGGCGACATAGCCATATGGCGGCCGAAAACCGTATATTCCCTTCTTGTTCTCCAGCCGTTAGTGCATTCTTTCCAAAAATTGGGACTTTTTAAAAACACCGCCAGAGCAGGACAAATTGTTGAAAAGTGGGACTGTCCCGCCAAAATCGGGACGTGTGGTCACCCTAGTCAATAAGTAATTTGTCTGGTAGTGTTAAGAGGAAAGGCTTTGCTACAGTGGGCCAGGGAAAACCTCACTGTGAAGATGGACTCTGAGCAAAGACCTGAAGGAAGTAACTAGAGGGAACACACAGATATCTGGAGAAAAATAGTCTGGAAACAGGACCAGTAATTAGTAACTTACTGCTGTGTGTGAGCGATGGCCAGCAGGTCATTGCAGCTCAGCAGGGTGAGAAAGGAAGAGCCTGGGAGAGGCATTTGGTAATGTGGTGAGCAGGGACGGGATTTTAAGAACTTTGCCATTTACTCTCACTGGAGTGACTGAACAGAGACATGACACCATCTAATTTGGGTTTTAACAGATTTAACTGTGATTTCTTGATAGAGGGATAGATTGTAGGAGGGTCAATGTGGAGGAAGAAAGACCAGGAGGAAAACTTCAGCAATAATCCAGGATAATCTGGAGAGGATGGCAGCCTGCCCTGGAGTTTCAGCAATGGCAGCGGGGAGGCACTGCATGTTCATGCTGTGTCTTTGCTGGTAGGACCCAGGAGGGGTGTGAGAGGAGTCAAGGCTTAGTCCCAGCGTTGGTGGGGCAGTTTTCTTAGACGAGCCTCCGGCAAACCTTTTCGATGAGTTTTCTGGGACTGTCCTCGACTCCTCCAAGTGTGATTCACGCCTTTGATTGGTGGCTCCCCTCTGAGCCATTTTCTTCTCTCTTAAGAGTAGGACGTTTTAACAGTAAGCATCATTCCCTCAATTTTTCCAAAAATCAACCATCCACATTCCAAAGGTGTCAAATGTGTGAGAAAACTAAACGATTTTAAACGTGTTATAAGTGACAAGCTTTTAAAAGGATAAATGTTGGGGTTTTGTCTGCATAGACTCCTGCCCCCAGAACTAATTCTCAACACAGACACAGCAGAAGGGGGATTAGCCTGGCTCCAGAAAAGTTCATTTTGTTCTGTGGGAGTGATCTAATTTACACACATTTTTGAAAAGTACATTTACTAGTTTATCATATTACGCCATTGAATTAAAGACCAAACAAAATTTGCCTCTCAGCAGAAATCCAGGGAGGCAAAAAGCACCAGGCAACCAAGATGAGAAAGGCTGGGGCTGCCCTTCTAGCTCGGAGGCTACGAGCCCAGCTTTGGATAAAGGATGCCAGGATGTTCTAATGAATTTTTTCTGCCCAACACTTTTCCCTTACATTCTAGGACCATTAAAAACATTCACAAATAGCAGGAAGGAAAATAGTAAATCATAAAAGAGAAAAAAGCCCTAAGGAACCACTCTGAAATAACATACATGAGGAGGAGAAAGGGCTCTGATACTACTTAGCAAAAGTCAAATTGTTACTTCTCTTGTCTGTTCCTTCAGCCAGAATGCAACCCTTAAACCAGGCAAAAGAGAGAATGACTTTATCTGTCTTTGGTGCAGATTCCTTGAAACTCTAAGTATAGGCTGACATGTTTAAGTACGTATCAAAGACTTCAGATAAAGGAATCCTATCTCTAATTGTAGAATTTAGGCATCAACTAGTGAGGGGGAATTTTAGGGGACACCGTGGTATTTCCAGGACAGCTTCTGTTTTACTCCATCTTCGCGCAGGCTGTGATGCTTTGGGCACCTCTACTGGACGGACGTTCTTTAGCTCGCTGTGCTAGGTTATCCCAAGAATCCCACTGGCATTTGCCAAAATACGCCCAGTGCTATTTTCAACCATCTCTCAGATCTTTCGCTTAGTGCAATGTTTCAGCCTTGCTCACTTTGACTAGATGCCCATGATCTGACATTTTATGACTGTAACATTCTCATATAGTTGTCATTATCTTATGTGTTTTACTTTATTTATACTACTATGAGTACTTGTCTTTGCCTTATAGGTAAAACTATAAATTCTTTACATCTAGGGATAATGTCTGATTGTTACAATGTGCCACGACTTTTAGTTAGTGTCATACAGATCTATGTGTTAATTGAGAACAAGAATGGTAAAAATCATAAAATCAAAACTGGAATGAGTTTCCAAGCAGAAAATTATAATGTTTCAGATTTCGTCTCTATAAATAGAATCCTACTATAGCACTATTTGTTTCAAATAAATACCTGAAATGAGGGGAATTTTTAAAATGAGTTCTAATTTTTTAAGCGGCCGAAACAAATAGGGAAACTAGAAATTCCATATCAAGATGTTACAAATTTACTCATTCTGTTATTACTAACGATAGCAACTGTATCTAAAATTACCATTAAGAAACTTATCCTATCTGATTTCAAAATGGGAAATAAATAAGAATGTAACTTTTTGTCAACAGCACTCTAAAGAGGTGATACTGCAAACAATATGTGAAATATTGTTGTGAAATGTTATTACTCCTAGCAGGATTTAAAGGAAAAACAATGGTACCGTGTACTTTCCTCAGCTGGAATTCAATAAGCCCTAACAAAGTTACTCCTTAGCATTATTGAAAACTTGCAGCCATGCCTTCTCTTCTTAGTTTGTGCCCATTATAGAATAGAAAGCTGTAATAACGACAACACAGAACTGGCTTTTGCCAAATGACTTTAATCTCCCAAAGATTAGTTCTCATTAATTTCAGGAACTAAGGTCACAGCCAGAAAACCAACAACAGCAACAAAAATGAATAAATGGCTCCTTAAAGGCTGTGGTCTGAACTCTGCATAATTCAAAATTGGAAATTAAAAAAAATTAAAGTGGACTTAGCACTTAAGACAAAAATAGATACATAAATTCTTGTCCCTGGGATGGTAAGTAAAACACTCTAAACTCAAATTAAGGGGTCATTTCTTGGAGTACTTGCCAACTCGTTTAATAATTCAAATCAATTAATTTTCCTACGCAATCGCTTGACTGGGTTCCTTGTTCCAGTTGCACCAGCCTTTCATCTGTGGAAGCCAAGGAACATAGAATTATCCATGGTATCTTTCTCTCTCTCAATTTCACGTGTAATTTATCAGCAAATTTCGTCTGCTCCACTTTCAGATATCGTAAGGCTATTTCTCGCTACCACCGTTGCTACTACTCTGGCCGAGTGTCCACCATCTTTTGTCTGAATTGCTGAAACAGCTTCCCAGTCTGGTTTCTCTGTCTCATACTTGGTTTGTGGCTATTCTCAACTCTGTAGTCTCTTCAAATCTGATGCAAATAGTCATTTTTTCTGTTGAGAATCATGAGATAGATGAAATAGTTTCCCACCCCACCCAGAGTAAAAGGCTTTCTGGTCCTACACAATAATTCTTCAAAGTTCACCTTTGTCTCTCTTGGATCCAATAACTGGTCTCCTTTTTCTCCTAAATCACATCTCATTTTGAAACCTTTGATCAAGACATTCTTTCCTTCTAAAATGTTCTCTTCTCATAGTCTTGAGGTGAACTCCCTCACCACCTCTAAATATCTATTCACACATCATCTTCCCAGTAACACTGAGCACATTTACATTGCAACTACCTCACTTATTCCTGAACCCCTAACTCTGCCCCATTTTTTTTCTTTTACAGTCATCATTTTTAACATACTCCACACTGTTCTTATTTACTGTGGTTATTCTTGCCTGGCTAGAGTATAAACTCCATGTTGACAAGATGTTTTGATCTGTTTGGGTTCACAGATGCATTGCCAGCACATGAACTAGGTACTGATAGGTATTTGTTGAAAGAAAAATTCCCTGAGCGAAGGACCAATTTATTTTTCTTTCTCCCAATTAATTTTGCTTCTAATAAGACATTTCTAGTTCAGTGGTTTCCTTTCATTTTCTAACAGAGATTCAAGGAGAAACAGTGTGTAGACTGGAAATTAAAATGACTAGTGTTATCTACCGATCATTTGGGGGTAAGGAAAAAAATTAAGGTGGCTCTGAGAGGTAAATATCTATTGCAATAACAACATGAATTATACACTGGCAAAGGAAGCAGGAAGTTGTTCAGGTAATCACAGAAAGAAAAAAAACAGCCAGCATCAGGAAGGTCTTTCAGGATACCTTCCCCAGACACCCCACAGTACAGTCAGCACCGGGGAAGGCATTTTGAGAGAGGAGACCCTCCCTGCCCAGGTGTGGATTCTCTCATGAGCCTAGTAGATGGATTGCTTTATGTGAAATGTTTGGGATACTTACCACAAAGACTACAGAAATGGCTCCCCTAAACACTTATTAATACTGATTTCCACTCCTTCCCACTGTCACAATTTCTAGTCTTTATTCTTTAAGTGGAAAATTGCTGCAAAGCTCCCAACATTTACCCTGTGATTATACTTAAAATTTCCTTAGGAAATTCCATTGATCAAATCTGAAACACAGCAAACTTAACAAAGACATCTAATTGGCCTTAACGTGTACCTCCTTCCCTCTGCCCGCTCTGTGCCATCGACGCTTCACGTACTTTTTCATTACATTAAATTCTTTTTATACAAAAGCTAAGTTTATCTTTCTCTGTTTCTCCCCCTACCTTTCTGTGCACATACGTCCGGGATGAGCAGAGCTGCCAATTCTCCTGCTCTCTGTAAGTGTCAGTCACTGCTTAATCCAAGTTCATTTAACCTGAAAAACCCTCCTAGAATGGACATTCCCTTGCCCAAAGGCTGGCAACTGCTAAGTGCTGGAGAAATACATCATCTGGTCTAGGTAGAAAAGGTCATTGTGCAAGTCAGGACGTTCTATATCATGTTGGTGTCCAGTGTGAGGGTCTGTGTGACCTGAGGCCATATCAGCCCTAAGTCGAGTCAGGGGAACACTGAGAACAAGGAAAGGAGATGAGCTCCTGTGACCTAAGGATGGGCTTCCTGCACAGTGACCTGGGGCAGGTGACCTCGTGACTACCTTGCCTGCAAAGGGTGAGATTTAGACACTATCATTCCTAAGACAGAGGTCAGGACAAAACAAATAGTTTGGGAAAATAGTGTTAAAAGGAATCATTTTTATTTTGCCAACTCAGCACCTTCTCTGCGTCGGATACCACACCAGCAGTTTTGTGTACGACAACTGATAGAAGACTCACAACAGTCATCTTCCAGGCAGGAAACCTCAATTTCAGAAATAAGTGTAGAAAATGATATTTATGCCGATGTTTGAGTTCCGAGACCATGGTTTTTCCACTTCTCCAGATGTACGTCATGATAGTATCAGGGATGAAATTACACTGGGTACTCACTTTGTCCTCTCATTTAATATTCACATCTAACGTATGAGTTTAGAGTTATTATCCCATCTTAGGTAAGAGGAACTAAAGCCTGGGAAAGTTGTGTCACACGCCGGAACCATCCTCGGGGGTGGTTTTCCATTTTTGTTCAGGTTCATTTCTCTACAACACACAGTTAACACGCAGGCTCAACTGGCAACCTGTAACCCAGCAGAGACTAAGTTTCTCCTACCATTGGTCAAGTTTCAGAAATTCTACATTTTAGCAAAGCCCACTTTAAAAACTGCCAAGTTGGAAAAGTAATAAAAAAGATAAATTTGATTATCAGAAAAAAATTATTTTATGTGAATAAAAATGGATCTTAAAGTGTAGCACCTATAATATTTAGCATGTATTAAAAACAAGTTGTGTTAAAACATACAACTTGCATAATTTAGTATACCAAGTGAAGTATTCTTTTATTCCATGAGGTACAGGACAATATGTAGAATGTAAACGTTGAATATTTTCAAGATCTATGGTAAACATACTTCACTGCAATACTTCAATCCTACTTCCTGAGAAATCAAAGTCAGCCCATCTGGTATATGGGCAGAAAATAAAAATATGCTTCAATCAGAAAAAGTATAGATTTAACATTCTATAATCTACTGCTCAGAAACATAAACCCTAAATTCTTTATTTTTCAAGAGACGTGTGTTTATGGTATAGAAAGTGTTGCCATAACAGATACTGTAGAAAATAATTATCGTAGATCAGGTAAATGATGAGTGCATCAAGCATAAACTCATTTAACCCTCACAGTTACCATGTAAAGTAGGTACTATGGTCTTAATCCACATTCGGGAGCTTAGGTAACTGAAGCACTAAATCAGAATTTGTAGCCAACTTGGTATGATTTCAAAGACTGCACTTCCGTCAAAGGAAGGTCAAATCCCTCTGGGCTTAATGCTGGCTGTTGAAATAGTTCTAAAATCTATTTCTCTGCCTTCATAGATACAGCATTCAGAAATAATTTATATATTAAAATGAAGTATTCCAAAGTTCAGGGAAAACTATGTAGCAAGATGGCATGTTTTAAATGTTTGTTTGCATTCATTTGAATATAGTGTATCTTTTATGTTCACAATGTAACCAGATTGTATTCTTTTATCAATTGATTCCATCCTCTGAGGTCAAGAAAAAAATTGGTTACCTGTATGGTAAAGAGGGTGGATAAAGTCTGTAAATGTGTTATACTCTATCCAGAAGAGGGCACTGGCAGGCATTCAACCCAATAGCTGATATTTCAGACAGAGAGAAGCAAAGACGAAATACGAAAAGTGTCTTTCTCGGCGTGATGCATTTTCTTTCATTAACTGCAACGTGACTATAAGAAACATTCAGACACTTAGATAAAATCATGTTTTGAAAACTGATGTATTTTTAGCTGCTAAAAATTCTTGCGGCTTGTATGAATTGTTAGTCAGTGTTACTGCCTAAGAATCCCACGTTTTCCCCAAGTTTTCCTTTCTAAGAGTTCACATTTAGCACTGCCTTATGAAAGTACTCCCTATCAACCACGCCGCCGTTACGTAAGAAAATGTGCATCGTGATATCGAGTCTTGGAAAATGACTCTGCTTCAGTGAAGCTTAGACGGCATAGAAACTGAAAACAATGGTGGTTTTGATAAGTCTAATTTCCTGAGTGGCTGAGACGAGTGATTTATCAATCACAGAATTGCTCCAGTTCATTTTAATTATGAGTTTTATCTTCCAAGCAGCGTTCTCTTTTCTGTACTGTATAGATATGAAAGTGCTCTGTACTGAGGCCAAAGGATCACTGGAGTCAGGAGTTGGAGGTTACTGTGAGCTAGGCTGAGGCCGTGGCACTCTAGGCTCGGTGGCAGAGCAAGAATCTGTCTTTAAAAAAAAAAAGAAAGAAAGAAAAAGGAAAGGAAGTAATGAAAGAAGAGAGGGAGGGAGGGAGGAAGGAAGGAAGGAGAGGGAAAGCTAGTGTTCTTTATTGTGTGTTGAAGGTTTATGCTTGGGAACTCTGGGAATAATTGTCATCATAGAGCTTTGTCTCTTTTTGTCTGTGAAGTTACATTTGCCACATTGGAGCTCAGGTGAAGAATAGACTTCTAGGCTTAGATAACTAGTTATACTCAGCACAGGAGAGATTTTTAGAGCGGTTGGATAGATACACAGTCAAAATCGAAATGGACCAACTTGACAATTATTATTATAATAGAAAATGTGTTGTGGAAATTTGTTGTGGACTTGCTCACAACACATATATAACATTTATTGAGATTTTAATATGTACATATATATTATAAATTTATTGAATCTTTCAGTTAACGGTGAATTAATTTGTCAAATAATTTTCCTGCTTGCAAAAATAATGAGTTTGTTTCCTGTGCTACCATTCAGAGGCAGGGTGGAAAGGAGTTTTGGGTCATAGAAAACAGGCAGAGTGGGGTGTCTCACTGGCTGTGCAGTCCTTAGGGAAGTCCTTGGGGTCAATTACCATGTCCACAAAATAAGGATGGCATTTAGTATGTAGAACAGTCTGGGAGTAAATACATCGTGCTTACACCTGCTACAGTACCTAACTGCTGTACAAGCTCGTGCTTACACCTGCTACAGTACCTAACTGCTGTACAAGCTCAACCACTGGTACCATTGTTTTTAAATGTGGTATTTCTTGAAAGCTCAGGCCTGTCTGTAATGGTCACTCAGAGCTCTGCACTGAACAGAAGCAGGTGCCACAGTCAAATGTGCCACTTTCTCCATGTGCCTTCATTGCCTTCAGAAGTGGGGCAGCAAGGCTGGGGGTGACCAGTGGGACTGCAAGTATTTACATTTCCATGAATATATGCCCATTCCCCCCCAAAAGGCCGGTGTGTGCCAACTGTAAGACGGTTTCCTCAATGATAAGAATCTCATAGCACATGAGATCCTTTCCATACTTGAGTGGCTGAGATCAGATGGCGCTGCCACTGCGTTGGCCAAGAGCCAGTAGTCTACAGCCTACGTGTGTATTCTACTGTCTGAACCAAGTTAGTAGCTCGCAATGCTGCGAGACTCAATATCCACCTTCTATAAAAACATTCATTAATATCTCCTTTGCGGTCCAGTAATAAAATTGTTAACTGTCTATAAGCATCATTTTACATCAATGCAATGTGTTCATTGTGACACAGAAGACAATAGTGAAGAGACTAACACATAATAGAAGTATCACACTATGCAAACCCCACAGGGCAGCCTCACCAGATGATGTGTTTGTGATGAGTAATCCAGATTTACGGAATGTAAGACAAGAGCCAGAGGTGCTAGTTATTTACACATCGTCCCTCAAGGAGTGAACACCTTGCTCTTCTATGATGTGCCTTGTGGTGCGAGGCTGGGATCCTGCAGCCTGATATCCTGCATTGCCAAGTTCTCCCTGTTAAGATCTGCCACTAGGAGCATGAAACGCTTCACAGCTGGAGGAGGCAGCAGAAACCTGCTCCTTCCCCTGCCTCTGGGAAGCCCTGGAGGCTGGTGGACACAGTGAGCATCTCTGGGAGGCGTTATCGCCTGGTGACTGCAGAGCCTTCTGCGGCTGCAGCAGACTAGCTTGCAGTTCTGTGAACCAGGCTAATTGGCTCATTGCCCCAGACACCCACCAGTCACGACTCCTCAGAGGTCTGGACCCCACCTTCCCCGCCTAGTGTCTGAGCCCAGAGGCATCAGCCCAGCCCAGCCACACCTCCAGGTCCAGGTCGGAACCTCACTGGGTCCTGCCTCTAAGTTTCTCATTTGTTCCCTCAATTCTAGTGGTGGGCAGATGCTTTCTGAAGTTGTTACTTTCACAATGCCTTAGAGTTTCTTCTTTTATTCTTTTAGTTATCAGCTTCAAATTTTTTATTAACAAGTCTTTATATTAAATTTTTTCTGTTCAAATAGCTGGTGTCATTTCTGTCTCCTGAATGATCTCTGACTACGATGTCTACTCAATATCACAAACCTTCTTTTTATTCACATATTTGCAATAGATTTGTATATACACATAAAATCATCATAAATACAACAGCCTCTGATACAGACTGATGTGGCTGTGACACATTGGTGATTGAGAAGCCACTACCAGTGCGGCATCTGTGGCTCAAAGGAGTAGGGCGCTGGCCCCATATACCAGAGGTGGCAGGTTCAAACCCAGCCCCAGCCAAAAAACTGCAAATAAAAAAAAATGCCACTAGCAGCATTGACATTGATGATGTTATTTTAACAAATGGTGAGCAAATCTTGACAGTGTGTGGGGAAAAATAAACTACATCTCCCCTTATTAATGGTGAAATTTCATTCCTTAAAAATTTAAGGAATTCTTTTTAAAACTTATTAAAACAGAAAAATAGACCCACTTTGTAAATTATAGTCACATGAACTATGCAAAACGTCATTGTTCGGGATATTCTTACTCACTGCTGTGCGTCTAACAACTCTTGGCTTCTACCCACTAAGTCCCAGTGTAACCTAAACTGCCCCATAACCTTTTAAAACATGTTCTCTATCTGTTGGGAATCATGTAAGGTGATCAGAAGCAGTAAAGGTAATTTCCTTATGCCTTGAGTTGGGGGGCCGCTCACCTTACTGGCCCATCTACACTGAAAGAGCACCTCCTCATATCCCCTTCCACTCGCAAAAGTCTGAACCTCTGAGTTAGAGCGAAGATAGTTTTGCTGAGAGCAATAATACACTATAGAGAAATGATTAGCCCCTATAAATATGTTCATTTCTAACAGGAAAGAAGCAAAATGAATACGTATAATATGAATTAATACTAACAATATTACTGTATAAAAATATCATAACATGCAAACACATAGGGACAATTGTGTTAGAAACTAAGAGTGAATATGCTGACTTTATGTGTATGTACAAATCTATTTCAAATATGTAAATAAAAAAGCAATAAGGTTTGTGAACTGAGTATGCTCTAGTTTCCCTGGAGCCCCCCCAACACACAAGGCCAGAGTGGTACTTACAGTTTGGAAAAAGAAAGATAAGAATTCTAAATGTTAGCAAAGATGTTTTACAGCAAAGCTTTTATGAATAAGAAGGCAGTATGGGAGTGAGAGAGCCCTAAAAATTAGGAGAAAAAACACACATGTCCATTCCCTGGAACCCGCGAGACATTCCCCATGGGGCACACCGTGCATTTTCACTCTGGAAACCAATTGGCGGAGACACAGATCTATGGAGTTGATCCTTGAGTAACATGGGTTTGGACTGTGTAGGTCCACTTACCAGTGAATTTTTTTCAATAAGTATATCTATATTTTTTTGATATTAGTGACAATTTTTTAAAAAATCACAAAGGAACCAGCAGCCCAGAAATATCAAAAATTTAAGAAAAAGGGATGTCATGTATGCATTAAATATACGTAATGTTGATAGCAGTCTATTTCATTATTTACCCCCGTAACATATACACAAATTATAAAAGTTACAGATTTATCCAAACTTACACACACATAGGTGGTACACAGCGGCCTTCACAGTGGAGAGGAATCTAAGGAACCTGAAGCTGCAGTAGTGAATTATAACCACATAGAATTAACGAGAGGACATACCGTGCTACTATAATAATCTCGCAGTCCCCTCTTGTTCCTGTGGTGAGCTCAAGTATTGCAAGTATCCCCTTAAAATGCGGCATGGTGCTAACCACCTCCGCAGGAGCCCTTGATCTCTCCAGCTCATTGCGCGTCACAATATAAACTGATCTCTCATGTTTCTGGTATATTTTTCACCATGATTAATGCAATGCTGTAAACCTTGAATAACACTAGGGGACTCATACAAAGTGCCACTTCTGAAGCTGGAAACGCTCCCCTGAAGCAGAGGAAAGTTATGACAGTACAAGAAGAGGCTGACTGACTTGATAAGGGCCACCCATCAAGGTCTGCAGCTGCGGCTGCCACCATTTCCCAATAAACGAGTTCAGTGGAAGTAGCACAGTGAAAAATGAAAAGGAAATTTGTGAAACTGTTCCTACAGGCATTCCAGCAGGTGCAAAAACTTCGCACTTTTTGCAAAGTAGCTTTGTATGTTGAATTGAAAGTTTAGCTCTTGTTTGGGTTCAGGGCTGCTCTGAGAAGAACATCCATATAGACTATCATATGATTCAATAAAAAAGCAAAGTCATTATGTGACAACATAAAGCAAAAGGAAGATAAAGATCAAAAGCTGGGGAATTTAATGCCAGCAAAGGATGGTTTGATCATTTTAGAAAGAGGTTTGGCTTTGAAACTGTCAAGATAATGGCAGAAGCAGCTTCTAATGACCAAGAGTCAACAGCTGAGTTCCCAGATGCCATTAACAAAATCACTGAGAAGAAAGGAAAATGGTATCTATCTAAAAGGTTTTAATCCAGACAAAAGTGCCTCAGTCTGAGGGGGGAAAATGCCACAAACAACATTTATTAATGTGAAAGAAATGTGAGCACAAAGATTTAAGGCAGGAACAGATAAGCTAATTCTACTGTTTTATGTGGGTGCAGTTGTATTTATGACCAGGACTTCTCTTAGCTCCAAATCTGCTAAGCCCCTAGCCCTGGAGGGAAAAGATAAGCGCCAGTTGCCAGAATTTTGGCTGTGCAACGAGACCTAGACAATGAGAAACCTCCTTTTTTCTGGACTGGTTCCTTCATAAACTTTGTCCCTGAAGTCAGGGATTACCTTTCCAGTAAAGGATAGACTTTCAAATTTCTGTAACTATTGGGCAATGACCCTGGGCACCCAGAACCCTGTGACTTTAGCACCAAAGGTGATGAAGGTATCTACTTGCCCCCAAATACAACATCTGTAATTCACCCTCTAGATCTGGGGGCCATAAAGACCTTTAAGACTCATTACACAGGATAGTCTACAGAAAGAATTGTCAACACCATGGAAGAGAACACCGCAGCGTGAATATCACCACTGATATGCCACAGTTGTTATGGATTACACCACTGAAATGCCATAGTTCTTACAGAAGATGCTGTGACAGCAATCAAGCCTGTAATAGTGAATTCTGCTGGAGAAAACTTTGTCCAGATGTTGTGGATGACTTGACAGGATTGATGACCGAGCCGGTCAAGAAAATCACGAAAGAGGTTCTGGATATGGCAGAAAAAGATGGGGGATGGGCTTCATGAGATGAGTCTTGGTGAAACTCAGGAGCTAATGGAGTCCACACTGGAGGACTTAACAGGAGATCACTTGGTGGAGACAAGTGCTTCTGAACAGTGCCAGACGATGAGCAAGATGTAGAAAAAGCAGGACCCCAAAACTGAGCACATGAGAACATCCCCGAGAAGGGCTTTAATCATTTGGGATTGCTTTGACCTTGTTTTATAAAAGGACCCTGTAGGATCCAAGCATTGGAACTAAAGCAAATGATGGGAAAGGATTGGACCAGATAGAAACACTTTACGAAGAAAAAGCAAAGGAATCAGACAGAAGTCACGATGTATTCCCCTAAAGTCACACAGGTATGTGTGCCGCCATTTCTTCTTCTTTTTCGTCTTCTTCTCCTTCTCTCTCCTTGTCTTCTCCTTCCCCCCTACTGCTCCCTTTCCTCCTCCTCCTTTTCTCCCCTTCCTACCCCCACCCCACCCCCCACAGACAGCAAGACCACGGCCTCCTCTTCCTCCTCAGCCCATTCAGAGTGAAGACGACCGGGATGGAGACCTTTATGACCCACTTCCACCCAATGAATAGTAAACATAGTTTTTCTTCCTTATGACTTCCTTAATAAAGTTTTATTTTCTCTAAATTATTTAATCATAAGAACATGGTATATAATGAATATAACAGACAAATACATGTTAATGTTATCACTAAGGCTTCCAGGCAATAGTTTTCTCTCAGTGGTTCAGTTTTTGGAGGCTCAAAGTTCATACATGAGTTTTCAATTCCAAGGAGAGTTAGTACCTTTAGGGGATTAGTCCCCGTGTTGTTCAACAGTTAACAGTAGACATTTAAATACAATTTGCACAAATATATCCACTTCTTTGACATAAAAAGGACATTGCCTTTTTTGTGCTTTATTCTAAATTGAGTTGGGAAAAATTGCTTTCTATGTATAGTATATCATAGAAGAGTTATTAGGTTAAAGTAGAAATGGTGACCTTCAGCAAGGGTCAGCTCAATAAATATCTATACAACTAGAAATGAATGAAAAATTATAGAGTGAGGATAGTTAACTGACAAGGAACAGAATTGTAAATGCTGGTGATCAGCTTAACAGCTGTCCAGATGATGAAGCAGTAGCAACTAATGGTGATGTTCTAACTTCATTTAGATGTTAAAATTGGTAATTAGACGCCTTGAAAAGTGGTGATTAATGTCCTATAGCCAAGGAGAGTTTGACTTACATTTGTTGTTTTGGCATTTATTAATACTACCCTCTTTAATTCTAATATATATCCAGGGTGGCCATTAAGCTCATGTGCTATTTTATTTTATTTTATTCGTATTTTTATTAAGACAGAGTTTCACTTTGTAAAGTGTCATGGCATCACAGCTCACAGCAACCTCAAACTCTTGGGTTTAAGTGATCCTCTTGCCTCAGCCTCCCGAGTAGCTGGGACTACAGATGCCTGCCACAAGCCCAGCTACTTTTGGAGACTGGGTCTCACTCTTGCTAAGGCTGGGGTCGAACTCCTGAGCTCAAGCAATCTACCTGCTTCGGCCTCCCAGTGTGCTAGCATTTTGTGTGCAAATTTAAATTGCACACTATTTTTAAACTGCACAAACTTTAGGGCACCCTGGATATGTCAACTGGGATGATGTTCACTCTAGCCCAAAAACTTAGAAAAATTAAACTTGATAATGACAAGTAACATTCAATGAAAACGTAATAGGCACCAGGGATGGTCGTCTCCAGTTTGCATATGTGACTGTATTTCCTCATTAAACAACCAAGAAAGGGAACTGTATTTATCCTGTCCTACTTCTCAGGATTCCCAGACACCCGGAGAGGGTACTTGAATATTTCAAGGATGCGCAGATTCCAACTGTCAGAGGCAGATTCTTAACCCACCGCTATCGGAGCTGTTCCTGGCCTGAGATTTTCTTTCTGAGAGCAGAGTTGGCACAAAATGCAACTAACCAGGAATACAGGCCATGTACCTAAGCCAGGACCTTGCTTGAAAATTCAAAACAATAAGGAATTATCCACAAGATCTCATATATTTTAAGCCAGACTAACTCATGTCCTCTTCCCGCTTCCATAGTTCCCAATTTGTACTTTACAAACCCTCATATTTGTAACAAAATAGCTTTTCTTCACCTCAGGGAAATGGCTAGGGAATATAATCTTTTTTACTGACTGTAGTGTTGGGTCTTAAGAAAAAAAAAAAAGTTATAACATTGAAAAAATTCCTTGCAGGTAGAACTAAAAAATCCCAAGTGGTTACCACAAAACGACCAAGACAAACTTTCATTAATTCACTATTTTTGACTATGTCAAATTTCTAAAGGATCAACATATTCCTTTCAAAATATATTCATGAAGGCTGTGTTAACCAGTTTGATGGAAGTATTTTGGATTGCATGTGAAAACCCCACACTGTACCCCAGAAGTGCATTAATGTACATAGTTACCATTCAATTAAAAAAAAAAGGAAAAAAAAACCAAAATATATTCATGTACCTCCTGTTCCAAAGTGACTATGGATTTCTGAGCAGGAAGATTTAGGATTCAGTATTTTTCTAAATTTCCAGGGAGAAAGCACTTGCTTAGAGACAGTGTTAGAAATACACTGTCATATCCTATCTCTTGAGTCTGTCTGGGATGAATAGTTTCCCAATATGCTTCTAGACAAATTTATAGTAAGTTTACTGAATTCTTTTGTCTATTTGATCATAGTACCAAATCAGACATATTTATCATGTTCCCTTTTAATAGGAAGCAATTCTGTCTCCTGGCAAGACCTGGCTGACACTTAGCCATATTTTTTAATCCAAGTGATTAAAAGCCCAAAATCTTAGACCAACCAAATAGCGCTCAGATGAACAAAAATAACTTTGAAGCCGAAAGCCGTACTGTTGATGCCAAGAACTCCTTGTGGAGGGCGGGGTGGGGGGAGGGTATCCATCAAATGAGTAAAAGGTTTGCCGTTTTCTCATTTCCAAATTACCAGCCTCTCCTCTTTTGTGGGAAAATTGTTTTCATCTTAGAGCACATCTGTCAAACAATACTCCAAGGAGTGTTTAAAGCCACTGTGCGTGAACAGCTCAGGGGCAATCAGAAAACAACTACTGCCACATGTGTGAAGCTCACGTTGTGGGGGGGGGGACGGTTGAGGCACACAGGTGTCAGAGCTGTGTGCTGAGGGCCCTGCTCCTGCTGGGAGCGTCAACAGAGGAAAACTGAGCGTTAAGCAAAGTCTAGATGACCTGCCGCTTGTTAGGATGCACCGGGCGTAGCAGGCAGCTTCTTCAAAGCTACATAATAAGCCCCCGTAATAATAAGCTACATCATAAGCCCATCACAGCCATTTGTCACCCTCTTCCTCGTCAGGGGTAGACTAATCCCTGTATTCCTGTGATTGGACCTGCCCTAATTCTGCACACAGGAAGAACCCACCTTGAGAGCCCACTAGGGGGCTGTGCACCTCATTATCAGTAAGAAGCAAGAGCTTCCCTCCCACCTCATGCACCGTGAGTCTCTCTCTGTGCAGAAATCATGCAGCCTGTCACCAGTGTGCTTTCATTTTATTAAGTCATATATACATAGATCATGAATACATTTATGCCTTTGTGGGAGTCAATGTGTTGATTATTTGTACAAATTGATGTGCCTTTTGTATTTAGTACTCCATTTCTAGAAAGCCAAGTCCTTAGATATTCAAGCTTAGAATGATAATATGGCTGATACCCCAGGTGTGACACCTAGATAATCTCCGAAGATTTGTTTCCCACAAACAAAAGAGTTACCCTCTTCTTCCTGAGCAGCACCTTTGGAATAAAGTGTAGATTTGTCTTTAGCAATTTATCTAGAAGTTTGGGGGGTTTATGCTAAAATAGTATATGACAGTTCAGAAAGATGCTTCATTTATAACAATTAATAATTTATTCTTGCTACATTCTATTGAAATATTTATACAAATAGACTGTGCATGATAATTGAGTTGATTAAATTTAGACAGTGGACTGTGAAAAAAACAAGCATTCATTCAGAAAGCAGCAACATTAAAAATGTTGCTATTTTAAAAACTGACTAAGGCTAGCAGAGGTCAGAACAGGGTATGAGATGAACCCTGGGGCCGGCGTGCTCGGCGTGGGCCCTCATCCCTCATTTTGGAGGGAGCCTATCAGTGGACGTGGCTTCATGTGCCCCCAGAACAGAGCAGGCCCTCCTACCTCCAAGGTTACTCCCAATGGCCCTGTTACCTAAAATGACTTGAGTAAGGGGCAAAGCCTGCACATCAAATTGAACTTAGACCTCAAGAAAATAGATTGACTTGAATGTAAAGGACAGAGTTTTCCTAGAAGTGGGAAGGGAGCTAGAGGCTACCATAGGAAAAAGCAGGTGGAAAAGGGAGCTTGGGAAAAACAAAAGGGACAGCTTGGAGGGGCAGCGCCTCGGAGGCAGCCACCCCACAGGCTTGCCGAGGGCTCGGGTCATTCTCTCTGTCCCTCCTGCTCCCATCCCTCTCAGCTAAGGGGCTTCTCCAGTCAATCACACACTACATTTACTCACCCTCAAAGTCATATTTTTGTGGTGTTAATAAAAAGGACATAGAAGATAAATGGAGTAGAAACAAAAAGCAATTTGTGACATTTTATGAGAACCAAAATTAGTAAAAAGACAGAAATCAGAGAAGGCTTGCTAAACACGGTGTTTGCCCGCACCGCTAACCACTGCTTTAAACCTATCTCCACACCCCACTTTCTCAAATCCTCAACCACTTGCTTCTTAACCACACATGATTTCTTAGAACTAGATTGTTGATGATAAATAAGGATAGGTACAATTCATTAAGCACCTGTATGGAACAGATTCCGTACAGTTCCAAGTACATCAGCTAATTCATACAATGATCATACTGGCCCCATTTCTTTCCCAGCTCATAAACAATGTAAATAGCTCAATTCAAAGTCATATAATAAGCAAGTGGCAAGCAGGGATTTAGACACAGCTTTCTTTGGCTCTAAAATTTCCTTCTAGTTCATTACAAATATTATATGAGTTAATATAATGTACGATTTGTCATTAAATTATTTGTAAACAAATGTATATGTTTCTTAGTTTTTTGCTGATAAAAGTCTTAATGTTTGTCAGTAAAATTATTAATAATACTGTGTATAATGATACACAGTAATTATTTATAGTAACTGATGCAGGATGTGAGACCCAATCTTCAGGTGTGTCCAGTGCAATCCTCTCCCTCAAAAACTTATTCACAACCATGGATTTATATAGATACTGTGCAACCTTTCAGATAGCAAAAATCTGACTCCTGTCTTAAACTGAAGCTTAGACAAATAGAGACATCCTTAACGAATTTGAGTGAGGTTAGAAGGAAAAGAAAGAGCTCATTTTTACTTATCCCATGAAGGAGAATTCACCCTGACATTAATGAAAGTATGGCATGATGACCCAGACACAGCACTGGGGTCTAAGAAGCAAATGAGTTGGTGTTTCCAGTGGGAAATGGCATATGCTTTGAGCTCCCCAGCAGATTATGGGTATGTCCCCAAGTGACAAAGAAAGATCATATATGTAAACCAAAAATATTAGGGAAAAGGCTACCCTTTCAAAATCTGTAGATGTTATTCCAAGCAGCGCTGCTGTGAAACCTCCCCTAAAACACACACGACAAGGGCAGAGCCTTCAGAACCCGCCAGGCCCTCCTGATAGTAGAGAAAGGGGCTGACTGCCTGAGCAGACCTGCGGTAGCAGCAGACTCTTGGCTTTGCAGAGCAGGAGGTGCTGCTTCCAGACCACCTGTCCAGCCAGCAGGTCCAGTTTAGGGACGTGGCTCGTCAGCAGTCACAGGGACATCAGGGACGGAAGGTCAGAACTAGGTGTCTGAGCACTTGTAACATGCCACTGGCTGCTTGGGGACACTTTGGTAAGACAGCAAGAAACAAGCTGGGTCTTGGAAACAGAACAACTTAGCTTCCAATTTAGAGTCACCTCCTTTGTGTATACGCTGACACACACACACATTTACTCATAAAAGTCTGCATTCCTGGAATCAAGCCAGGTGCCCATCAACACACGAACAGGTTAAATTCTGCAGCACCCTTTTAGGAACTTAGAAATGAATAAGCTGAAGCTTAGAAAGGAAAAGTGACTCTCTGGAAGCCACACAGCCTAGTGTTCTTATTTCTACTAGATTGTGCGGTCTTTCATTTGTGTCCCTTCTCCTTCACCCCTCCTGTCCCTTACCCTTAGTCCCTGTCCTTCTAGGAATGGCTTTCTATCCAGAAAATGATTTAGGAACACTATGAAATATTATAGTACATGTAAGTGTTTACTATTACATGCATAGTGGATCATTTCCCTGAAACTATTTTATAAATTAACGGAATATAATATGATAAACAAAGAATTTCCTCTCACTGTAGGGAAGGCCAAAGGTAAAGATAAACAAACAGATAAATTATGGCTGTACCTGACAAAAAAGGATGCAGCCTAAATTCACTGTTTGTATCCTTTTTAATTGCCTGCCAAACATGATCATTATGGTACAGCTTTTAAAAGGCAAGAGTGTATCTATTTTAATCTCAAACACACTTTGTGTTCATTCATAAGCAAAGAATGCTTAGAAAGAACCCAGACATTTGCAGATAAACGTCAGGTGAACACGCACCTAGCAACATTTACCAAGTTGTCTTTCAGACATTCTCAACAGAAGTTAAGTCACCAAATACTTGTTCTGGGCAGCCTTTTGAAGAACAGAAGACAAACTCTACGAACTGATTCAACAAACTTGTTATGACTTGCCAAGTTTTCACAGCTGATGAGACACGTACCAGCTATTTTGTAAGGGCTCCCAGTTAAACTATTTTAAATGAACCAATAGTAGCAAGAACAAAGTATAAGAAGAAATGGCAATGAAAGACCTTTTCATGACAAAACCCACCAAAACATGCAGTGAAGCTAGAATTGGGCCCCTTACCATTCTGCAAGGCTGCTGACTTGGGAGTCTGACAAGCAGTAATTATGGAACTCAGAGAAAGGAAGTGCTCTTTGTCGAGAACTGTGTCGTCAGTATGACACTGTAAGGGGGAAACCTCTTGTCTATGGGCTGTAAGCAGCAAAGTTCAGGAGAAGGAGCTATTACCCCGCCTCCTGGTCAGGGAAACATTGAGCAAAGATTCTCCTTAATCCTCCTGACTTATCAGCCTTGACCATCAGTCAAGACCCTAGGGATCCCTGCCCAGCCATTAAATATCAAAATAATTCAGATGAACCAGTGACAGAACCTCCCATGAGACTCAAATAAGGTTACTAATAATTAATTTGGATACATACTGATGAGAAACTTTCATATGGATTTTTCATGGTATCTTTCTACCCCTCTGTGCAAGCAAAATAAATGCACCTGCATTTCACCTATACGATAACTGATGCCCAGAGAGTTGCACAGTAGCAGAGAAGTAGCTTGTACCAGGTAAAGGACTCTGCCTCTGTGAAATCTCAAATAGAGCAGCATTTCTCCCCACAGGCTTCTCCATCCAGGATACTCCGAGAGTCTTGGGCCGGATCCCAGGACTGCAAGACCTCATTCTGGTGCACAGGCAGGAGAACGCAACTACGGGGCAAGGTCTAAATCACAAATGAGGAACTGTGACGTCTGCTTGGCAAAAGATTATTCCTCCAAAGAAGCCATTTTTCAGAGATGTCTTCGAGGGTCTAACAACTTATAAACCTTAAAAATGGCTGAAGGGGAGAGGACAAAAACAAGAGGCAATGACAGGAAACAGAAGAAAAAATGCCTGATTAGATTCTCGTAAAGCAACCAGAGTGGATACCAGCACTAAACCGTGAGCTCACAGCTTGAGAGCTGCTAAAAATAACTCTTCCCAGGACGAAAATGAAAGTCCTAGGAGCAAAGAAACCCCAGCTTTCTCGGTGGAGAATCCAAATAATCACATAGTTGTAGGCCACGAGCCCTACAAAGTGGAGGGGAAAGACTTGCCGTACCCAAATGCATTCTGAAATGGTTCAACTATTTTCGTGAAACCAAGACTGATACTCTTTGAGGACACGAATGAGTTTTGTTTGTTATCAGCCTGAACTGTCTGAGGGTGCAAAGCTTCCGTTATAAGTAAATTCATTGTCTGTTCCCTTTCAGATTTGATTTGCTTCATAAAAGGGCCATCAGTGTTTTTATAAGCATGACCAATAAAAGTGTGGCTCTCACACAAGTAGCCTCAGCTGCACCTGGGAACTAGGTAAAAATGCAAATTATCAGATCCCAACCAGACCTACTCAGTAGGAATCTTCACTTAAACAAGATCTCCAGCCGGTCTATGGGTTCACCTTAAGTCTGAGGAGCACAATGTTAGTCAAGGTTCTTTACCTGAGTAGGCCTAATTTTAGGCCCTGGCCCCACCCTACATTGGACTCTTTCTCCCATTCTCTGCCAGAGAATGTGGATGTCATGGCACTGGAACTGAGGATTATAAGTTCTAGAGGGCCCATCTTCATTATCCAACGCTGGACACATTTGCCCTGGCTGTTGAGCAAGTTAGTGCCAGAGGCTGAAGCTCAATCTATTTCCCCAACTTCCTATTTCAAGGATCTGTGTATTTGTCACTTTATGTTTATCATTTGTCATCCCTGCATGGTCCCTCCCTCACTTGTGTGCTCCCTTTCCCCAAAAAGCTCAGGTGGCTTGAGTCAAAACTGTAAAATCATGTGTTTATCTTTAGTATTCCTCAAGAACTAAGGATCCTTTAGTTCTGTTTTTTCACCCTGAACCAGACATCAGCACCACTATTGAGAAGGGACGCTAAGACAAGGGCTTCTAGGAGGATGGGAGGACAGCCTGGTCTGTGGAACAAGGAAATCTAGAGGGCCCAGAAGAACGTGGGTGTGGTGTTACCTAGGCAACCAATGACCAATAGAAAGAGACAGTAATCATGACCAATAGAAAAGGGCAATACTGCTGGGAGGTGTGGAGAGGCCAATGAAAAAGTGGTAACCATTTCAAATGGAGACAAAAATGGCGCCAAACCTCTGCACTAGCTTTGCGTCTCTGTATCTCTCCCTTTTCTCTATGATTAGAGGGACCCTCTTCCAACTCTCTTTGTAAGTGCTTGAAACTTTCCCTTTGCTCTTAAACAAAATTTCACTTTGCTTAAGTCACTTTTGCTCTCTATTCACACTGCCTGTGCTGCTCCCCTTTATTTTCTGTTTCCATTCATTTTTGCTTTCAAATACCATCGTGCCTAAGTTGAACTTTCTTGCTCTGCAGAGTAATCAGACTAGGTCAACTAGGTTGGGGGAACCAGGATCCCCGGCCCCAACAACTTTTACTATTATATTCACCACCAGAAAGGTTTGACGTGTGCTAAGCTCCAGGTCTTAGGGAAGTTGAAAAAAAATTACAATAATAAAATAATGGGAATCAACATCTTTTAAACATGCATGACTTTCCAGACACCAAATGAAACATTTTACTCATTGAATCCTCATAATATCTCCATAGTAACAACTCACAATAATAGCAGATTCTGTCATTCTTCTATTTCACAGGTATAGAAAACTGAAGGCAAAAAACTGTAGTGAACTGCTATAGACCACACAATTAGTGGCACGAACTCATTTATCTCCAGCTGTAAATGACCTGTGATTCAAGGTCTCTCCTGTCCAAAGACATTTTGCATTCTAGCAACTTGGAGCATTCTAGGAGCTACCTGGTGACATTTCAGTAGCTACTTGGCATGAAGGTTTTCCTCCACCCCTCAAATCATAAGCCCTGCAACGGTGCCCTACATAAAAACTCATAGGGGGCTTGAAGGGATTAAATCAAGAGTAAAACACATCTCCAGAGCCAAAATTAGGTTGCAACAAGGATTTTGTCCAAAAACCAAGTGCAGCATATGCAGTGAGATATGACTTATGCAAAGGAAATATCAATTTTCTAATATAAGGAGGTTCTGCTCCACTAAACTGTTGTCCTGCTGTTTTGATTGAGAGGATTTTTACTAAGGAGCTTAGAACAATGAGGCTAGTTGGCTCATTTCTTAATGTCAGTAAACTAATAGATTGCATTCCAAAGGCAGCGTATTACAATTGGCTGCTGGGGGTTAGAATTCCACACCTTGACTAAAAGTATTTTTCCATTATTTCAGGAAAAAATTCTTTATTTTTTAAGAGCAAAGTAGAAATTTTCTGCCAGTATTAAGTAGGTCTAGAAAAATAATTAGGTATTTTCCCCTGATCATTTAATTGACCATGGCTGACCTCTATTGGAGACAATTAGTTTTTTTATGAGGAACCACTGACCTATTTTATTTCATTTTTATGTCTTCCAATACACATTTGACAAAATGGTGAAAAAAATCTAGTTTGATTGTAAATGCTTATGAATCTCTAATTACTAGCAATTGTAAGGCATCTTCAGGGATTTTTATCACTAATAATCAGTAACTTAAATGGAAAGTGTTCTTACATTATTGGAAAGTAGATTTCTGAAAGCATGAAATATTACAACATTAAATATAGCTAAGTGGGACATGAAGCCTGTTTCATTTATTTCGTTCTTCCAACAGGGCTTAGCTGACACATTGTTCTTGCAATACATTCAGTGAATCAGAACCAGGAGCTTTTTAAGTGGAAAAATCTAAATGGGAACTGTCATTTTGTAAACTCAATTTTCAGAGCGTTTCAGCCACTCAGCTGATGAGTTAGGTAGACAGAATCTCAGGGAATATTGGATTAAGTATACCATGTGCATGGTTTTAAATGATTGATGCCCTCATCTATTTATTATTGGCAAGTGTCAATACACAGGTGTCCATAAAGTTCGTGTGAAATTTAAAGTAATTATGGACACCTTGAATATTACAACATACTTTAGGCAACATTTTGCATATTCAATGAACAGTCACCGAAGATGATGATGAACTCCAGGCTCTAGTAAATATATCACTGATTATAGAGTTTCTACCTATAGCATTTTATTGCCAAAAAGATCAACAGAGTTTTATATTGGACCACTGAAAAGAGCTCCAAAATTATTCAGCTTCAAAAATACTTTTCCAAAGGCTCAGTGCCTGTAGAACAGTGAGTGGTTCTGGCCCCAGCCACATGCACTGAGGGTGGTGGGTTCAAACCCAGCCTGGGCCAGCTAAACAACAATGACAACTGCAACAAAAAATAGCCAGGTGTTAGAAAAAAAATGCTTTTCCAAGATGATATAATTTCCTTTATAAAATAAGATATGACTTGAATATTTTAATGTTCAGTAAGCCAGTGTAGTGCTGAGTGAGTGATCCCAAGTTACCCAAACTAACCTGCATATATACTGATGGGATTATAAAATACCACCATGCCTAACAACTGAAATCATTACCCCTCATGGACATTATCACAAGGTAGAGAATTGCATGCAAAAATTTCTACTTGTGTTTATAAATAGTAGCTTCGCATATTTCTCAGAGGGCTGACTTAAGAGAAAATGTGCTTTGTTGAGGACATAGGGGAAATACATTATAACTTTCAGTTAATAAATAAAATAGTTAACTGCATACTTATTTAACCTTTACTTAAACTAAAATCATATTCCATTAAAGTAAATGCTGTTTGTGAGTGAGGAAATTAATCGGGGGGCTTGCACAATCTCATAGCTCATGGAACCAATTCAAGAAAATATAGGGTAGAGGGTTTCAGAATGTGAGCAACACACAGTCCTTTCCATTCTGTTGATTTCCTTTGTTGGTCAGGCTCTAGCACACCTCATAACACATCACCTTGGATTTTCAGCAGGTTCTACTTAGTTTTAAAGTTGAGTGTGTTGACTACTGGCCATATTTTATTTTATATGAGAGTCATGGTATAGAGAAAACATTAATAAACATTAGTCCAAAACAGAGTGGGGTATGAAATGTTGGCCAGCCATCCTAGGTGCTAATCCCTTAGAAATCTGGTTCCATGCAATGTTGACAAATTGTCCTAGATTTTGAATGAATGATACAGTATTTAAAGCCCACATCACAATGGATAAATCATACTAAAGAAGCAGACTTGGAGTTTAAGGAAGATAGCTGGGGGTGGCGCCTGTGGCTCAGCCCCACATGCCAGGGATGGCGGGTTCAAACCCAGACCCAGTCAAAAACTGCAAAAAAAAAAAGTAAGATAGCTGGACACTTGGTGAGTCTCTTTGGTTTGGTTTGCCCAATTGCATCATGTCAGTTATATATTTTATAGTGAGTAAAATTCAATTCAACTCAACAGGTATTTTGAGCATGTTGAGATACTGGCCTCTGAGGAGGTGAAGGAGAATAAAGACTAAAACATGCTAATATTTATTGAGCACTTACTAAGCCCTAGACACTATTCCAAGGACTTATCATGATTAAATGCTTAAAGACAGATATAACTATTCACATGTGTTTGTATGTAGCTGGTACTGAGGGAGATAATGTCCTGATGAAGTAGCTGGCACTGAGGGAGAAGCAATAATGTCCTGATGAAGTAGCTAGCACTGAGGGAGAAGCAGTAATGTCCTGATGAAGTAGCTGGCACTGAGGGAGAAGCAGTAATGTCCTGATGAAGTAGCTGGCACTGAGGGAGAAGCACTAATGTCATGATGAAGTAGCTGGCACTGAGGGAGAAGCACTAATGTCATGATGAAGTAGCTGGCACTGAGGGAGAAGCAGTAATGTCCTGATGAAGTAGCTGGTACTGAGGGAGAAGCAATAATGTCCTGATGAAGTAGCTGGCACTGAGGGAGAAGCAATAATGTCCTGATGAAGTAGCTGGCACTGAGGGAGAAGCACTAATGTCATGATGAAGTAGCTGGCACTGAGACTTTAAGATGGCATGATTCAGAGGTGGAAGAAGGAAAAGATGGCATTCCAGGCAGATGGAACTGCATGGGCAAAGGCACTCACACAGCAGAAACTTCAAGACATACTCAGAAAACAGAAAGTCATATGGTTTGGTTCCATGATGGGCCTGCAAGTGAAAGAGGGAATTTTTGCCTTCTTTAGCAATAAGGATAGTATCTCGTATAGTTACTGCAGGGACATTTAATCTCCTTTGGGAATTCTGTATGTATAAAGTAATCTCAATGACTCTGATGGATTATGTGAATATCTCTTATAGCATTCCTTTGGGACATTTATAAATTATTTAACCTAAATGATGATATTAAATTGAATTGCATGAAATAATTTAATAAACATTAAATATGAATTTATTCAATATTAATTACATAGTTGTTATTTTTTCATCTTTGGAAATGATCGAAATTATCTTTGTGTCATTGATTGATTTTTGATCTTGTCAACTGTAATAATTTGGGGGGAAATCAAAATAATTTTTTTTTGAGATAGGGTCTTACTTTGTTGCCCAGACTAAAGTACAGTGGCATGATCTCAGCTTACCAAGGCCTTGAGCTCCTGGATGGGAGCAATCCTCCTGCCTCAGTCTCCTGAGTTAGCTAGTACTACAGGCATGTGCCACCACACCCAGCTAATTTTAAAAATTGTTTGTATAGAGATGGGTTTTTCTAAGACATACAGAAATCTTTTGCAGAAACTTGGATGGAACTGGAGACTATTATTCTAAGTGGAGTATGTCAGGAATAGAAAAACAAATAGCACATGCTCTCACTTTTAAGTGGGAGCTAACAAAGGGTGAATATATTGTAAAGTGGTGTGACGGACAGTGATAACTGAGGACGGCAGGAGGACGAGGGGTTAAAACCCTACCTGTCAGGTACAATGTACACTATTCTGGTGACAGGTGCACTAAAAGCCCTGACTTCAGCATTTTACAATTCATCCATGTAGCAAAATCACTTTTACCCCCTAAATCTATTGAAATAAAAAAAAAAATTTAAAAATACCAAAACAATAAAAAAAAAAACTCCCAGTCCTTAAGAACCTTCTAGTCACAGTCCGAGCTTGCTCTTACCAACTCTGTATTCTATTACCCTGTGTGTCATGCAAGAACTGAAATTTTCCTTGGAAATACATCTTAAAATTTAATTCACATTTTCTTTATCTAAATCTCACTTTATCCTCAGTTCTGTAAGCTATTCTATACAGCACCAAAAAGATCTGAAATGTTAAAACCATTCTATAAAAATAATTACTAACATTTATCAATCACTTATTTATTGAATATCAGGGTTATTCTAGTGCTTTACACTAATCCCCCTAATCTTGAGGTCGGTACTGTTATTACTATTATCTCATTTCCAGAAAGGAGATAATAAATTGAGGCTCAGGGATGAGCTGACTCAGGAGGAACCCAAGGCCAGGTTTCAACTCAGGTTGTCAGTGTCATAGGCCCAGGTTGGTAGGAGTGACGCAGTGCCACATCAGACAGACAGCATCTCCTCAGGCTCAGCAGTGTGAGAAGTGCAGGTGGCCTCCTTTCACTCCCGCCACCCTCGGCCCACAGGACTCTCCAACCTGGTCAGTGTTAAAAACCCAAGTCGCACCTCACGTGTGGATTCTTACACACATCACCAGCAGGTTTTAAATTGATTTTTTTCTGGAGATTTTAGCTCATTTGAAAAGTACATTTACTCTCTCTCAAAAACCACGTTTTGAATTAACCATTCATTCATACATTTATTCAGTCAACATGTACCAAACGTCTTCTCTGCTTTAGGCACTTGGAATAACCAACAAAGCAGTAACTCAAAATTTCTTGGGGCATGATGTAATCATATAGCAATGGTTCTGGTGTGTTTAATAAAATACTTCATAATAATAACAGTAAGTTAATCTGACACAATACTTTCTTTTAAAAACATGTGCAACACTTTGTAACTTTTGCACACCACACTTTGATTTCTGATCTTCACAATAACCCTACAGGGGAGGTGTACTGTATTCTTTACCAAGAAGAATACAGGTGGATTGAGTTAGAGCAGTTTTCTCATGGTTCTCTCACTGAGGTCTTCCAAGTTCAAGTTCAGTGTTCTAAATCTGGGACACAGGACACTGTAAGACATGATTCTTGTGCTCTTGAAAAGTAGCTCATAATTATACAGAAAAGGTCAGACATGTAGCTATCTACTTCACTGCTGCCTACTTACATCAGATGCTGATATTCAATGGCATAAAATGGTCTTGGATGGTTCAACTAGCAGTATGAACACACCTAAAGACAAATATTTCATCATGTACTTATTGCAAGAATCTAAGTCATGTTAATAAGCCATGCATTTCCATTGCAAGCTTGGACTATACATACTCTGAATTGGATTTGCTAGTGTAACAATGGAAAGATCAAAAGAAGTCTGCAAGAGGCAGCATCTTCCTGTTTGATTTGGATAATAAGTTCATTAGTATCCTAGACCAGCCCCCTGCCCCTTGTCTACATCCCAACCTGGCCCCCGTGACGTCTCTGTATCATTCAAAGATGGAACATTGATCAATCCCAGACAAGGGATGTAACAGAATACAAAACCTTTCTTTAGACCACACACACATATATAAATACACACACACATGAAAAACACAAAATGAAAAACTACTGAGCTTTTACAAAGAAAGAAATCCTGCGATACGTGACATCGATTCACCCAGAGGTCATTACGCTAACTGAAATAAGTCACCCCAAGAGACAAGTACTGCATGATTCCACTTACACGAGATATCTGAAATACTCCTCTCGCCTTTCATCAAATAGGGACAATTTTCCAAGAGTTTCAATGGGAAATTATTAGGCATTCATGTTACGGTGCTGATTTAGCTTCTTCTGACTTTGTTGTTGTTGCCTAATCTTAGGAAAATCTATAAAGGCTCCTATTTCTCTTCTGTCAGTAATGTAAAAAAGACTATGCTGACCTGGTTAAATCCCCAGGACCCTCAGTTCTTTATAAGTAGATGAAATGGCCGGTAGCATCACTTACAAAAGTGTCTTCACTGTGCTAGAGCTCGTGCTGAGAAATGAAGTGTATGGAATTTATTTTGATCTTGAATTTCATTTTTCTACAAACATTTTGAAGTTCCCTCATATTTTGTCACAATAGAAAAAGAAAAACCCAGTAGACCGCCCCTTAGGTCCACACAGTCCTGCCTTAGTCAAAGCAGCCACTCCGCTAGCCCACAAGGCCATGCCCCTCACATCCCCACCTTCCCTTGCTGTGACATGGGAACTCAGACCAGCCAGGGTGAGGCGTCGCTCACTCTCTTAATAAATGAGCCCACTTTTTGTGTCAGGTCCCAGGCTCTTTTCAGCTGTCTGGAGCTCCCGTCTGTTTCTCCCTTTCCTACCCTTTCTTTTTGTTTTCCTTTTTCCGTAGTGTTTGTCGCTGGCCTGGTCTTCCCAGGAGCCGCTCAGTTCTCCGCACCGGCCTTTCCTTATCTGCTCAGCTGCTGCTCTTCATGTGTCTCCCTCCTGCACCTTGTGGAGTTTCGCTCCCTCTTCCTAATTTACACTATGCTTTTAACCTCTGATATCTGCAGTGCAAACTCCTCTGTGGTTCCAAGGACCTAGCTTCTAAGTCAGCCAACTCTCAATGCTAACCCTTTATCCCTGGAGTCTTCAACCCAGATTTGCAGTGAAGTCATCTGGAGAACTTTTAAAAGTACTATCAGGGTAGAGGTTTATCACAAGGAAGCACAAGATAGCATATGCGTACGGAGTCACTGTTCATATTATTTAATAATAATAGTAAAGGTCTGAGAATTTCTCAAATGTTCATCCCTAGGGTACTAGTTAAATAAATTCTGGCAGGCCCACCCATAGCTGGAGAAAAGGCTGAAGAAAGCTATGTTGGAGAGTACTGAGGATAAATTCTTTCAAGAGGAAAAAGAAAGAAAGAAAAGCAATGTGCAGAAAAGCATGATATTGTGCAAACTTTGCTAAGAATAGGAAAAAATAAGAAAACCATGCGTGTGTTTGTGTGTATGTATTTGCTTATTTTTGCAAAGAGAAACAGTGGCAGTATAAATCGGAAACTAACCCGATCGGTTCCTAATGAGAAGGAGGAAATGGGGTAGAGAAGATAGGGAAAGAAACAATATTTCCCTGTGTAGACCTTTGACTATAACTTTGACTTTTAACTATGTAGATATTTCACAAATTCAAAATATAAAATAGAATGAATAAACATAACTGATTATTACATTAAATTGGTACCTAATCCCAAAAGAACATAATTATTACAAGTGACTTTGAAACACAGGACTGTATATATATTTAAGGCATGAGAAAGTTTATTATGAAATTGAAGCAATATTTTTATTAGTTTTTATTTACTAGTAATGGTGAAATTGTTTGTTTGTTTGTTTGTTTTTTATTCATTAAAAGACACGGTCTTGCTCTGTTGCCCAGGTTGGAGCACAGTGGCACAATCATAGCTCACGGCAACCTTGAACCCCTGGGTTTAAGGAATTCTCCCACCTCAGCCACCTGGGTAGCAAGGGCTACTGGCACATGTCCTCATGCCTGACTAATTTTTAAAAAATATTTTGTAAAGATGGAGTTTCACTATGTGGCCCACGCTTGTCTCAAACTCCTGGCCTCCAGCAATCCTCCTACCTTGGATTCCCTAAGTACTGGGATTACAGGCCTGAGTCACCACATCTAGGGTTAAATTGTGATTTTGAAATTATTAGATTTATAGTATATAATAAATAATATATTGTTAATAAGAACCAAGCTTGTTAATGTTTAACAAAGAGAAATAAAGAGTTTAAGACAATCCTATGATATTAAAGTATTACATTTTTATTTTAAAATATATAATTTTCTGAATGTATTTATCTTCATTCTTTGCAAGGTTTTTGTTTCTATTCCTCATCTTAAACATCGTTATTGTTATTAAATTTTAAGCCTCTTACAAGGGTACAAGTGAATCTTTCTAAAAGCAGAATATGAACGTCTTAATGACTGAGAGAATGACATGAAGGTTATGTTAACCAGTTTGATGAAAGTGTTTCAAAATGTATATGAAAACAGCACACTGTACCCCATGATTGCATTAATGTACATAGTTATGCTATAAGAAATAAAAATAATTTTTAAGCCTCTTTAATTTTGTGAAGGCAAAAAGTGGAAACCAAATAAACACATGTACATGTTCAGAGAAAATTAAAAAATAAATAAAAATATATATATTTTTTAAATTTGACAATCTAAAGAGTCTAGGGAAAATAATGATCCACAGTAATGAGACCCTCTCTCTTCATCCAAGTATTGAACTTGAGGCCATTTCCCATCCAAAGGATCCCAGGCTTCTTGAACAAAAGGTGGTCCTTAGAAATAGTTCAAGATGCGCCTGAAATATCTGGTGTCAGAAACCACATAATTGTTCAAGCATTAACAAGTGTTTTCCTGAATGACTTGTGAACAAATTTACAAGAACTCCCACTTTGAGAGTTTAGAAACAAATAATTAAAACAATGTTTTATTCCCTTCTTTTGACGGCTGAAGGGTATTTCATTGAATTTGTACATGTACTTTAAAACATCAAGTGGTACACAATAAACACATGCACTTTTCTATGTCATTTAAAGAAATGCATCTTTAAAAAATGCTCCATTTGTTTATAAAACATAGCTGAAAGGAAATGTATGAATTTACAGTTATGCCCAAAAAGGTAATTAAAATGAATTCATTTACAACCATGTGAAAAATTACTTTATAATTCTTACTCTGAAAATCAGTCATCAAATGACAATAATTATGCCTTTATCATCATGTTTTTGAGTAAACTTAGTTCATTTCCAGATAATAAAGATGGAAGAATCACGGAATTCTACAATACTTAATGAAGTCCATGAAATAGCTGATTCAGGCAGGCATCATCAGATGCTGAGATCTTTGTTACACGGAGATGTGACCAACATTACCTGCGGAATCAGCAACAGTGACCTCCGTAGGCCCCCAGGATGAAATCTACAGCATCAGTTATGAAGTAAATGGAGTAAATGGACTTTAATAAAGACAGGGAAACAAATTAGCTAATCCTTTGACAAAGTACTCAGGCCAGTCTTAAACCTGAACTCTACAAGACTAAGTCTTTTAAACACAGTAATTAGGGAGACTGGTCTAGATTGGGAGAAGATAAGACACAACAGCCAAGTGCAGGGTATGAACTTCAGCTGCATCCTGGATCAGGACGATAGCTGGGGGAGACAAGACAGAAACCTGAATGTGGACAGAACACCAGATGACACTACAAACTTTTAACTGTTTTTTCTTTTTTTTCTTTTTTTTTTTTGAGACAAAGCCTCAAGCTCTTGCCCTGGGTAGAGTGCTGTGGCATCACAGCTCATGGCAACCTCCAGCTCCTGGGCTCAAGTGATTCTCTTGCCTTGGCTTCCCAAGTATCTGGGACCACAGGCACCCACCACAAAGGCTGGCTATTTTTTGGTTGTAGTTGTCATTGTTGTTTGGAAACAAAGCAGTTAACAAGGCCATCAAAAGGCTTAAGGTGAACAGCAAAGAAACTAGAAATCCAAAAAGCACAGATAAGCTGTGAGGCCAGGGTGATTTGAATACGGCAGTGTCAGTGGTAGTTTGAAAGAGGGGGAACTCCCGCTAGAGAGACCTTTGTTTGTCTTAGGGATTCAAAAGCCTGGATCCAGGGAAACAGAGCAAAAGCAAATACACTTGGTTCAATAACAATGCTTTCACCAGAAGAAAAAACAATTCTGAAAGCAGCACAGGTGTGTGTGTTCCCAGAGGTTCTGCCTCATCCACCTTTCTCAAAGGGTTTCTCCAGAACCCTGGTGAAATGCAGCTTCCCGAAAAACTGGTTAATAGTCCAAAACCTATAAAAGACTCGAGAGTGCAGCACAGCGTTGCCTTGTGGCTTACATACCCTGGAAAAGGTTTCTTTAAATTAGGGAGCATGCACCCTGGAGCATACACAGGTACTTTACAAGGTTCTCAGAGATGGAGGCAAGGAAATCAGATCCTAAATCCTCCCCCTCTACGTGAGCTCCTTTCTAAACTGGCTCCGCTGGAGATGGCTCCTACCATGGAGGTCCCATGCCTGTTCTGGGATTATTTGCCCACTGGCCTCCCCCACCCCCATGAAGGGGCTTCTCCCACTTAGAGAAAAAGCAACCCTCTCTCTGGCCAGGAATCTTACTGTGGGGCATTGCCCAGAGGTGGAGAATCTTGTGAAGGGGCAATTAAAAATATTTGGTGTTGGCAAGGTCAACTTTGCCTAAGGGGCCCTACTCTTCACTGTCTCTCGTCCCACCTGTCTCAGGAAGCAATGTATACCTAAAATAATTAGTTTTTATAGTTAATAATCAGTAAAAATGTTGGAAAAGCCTATTTTGAGCCATTGTTTACCACCAATACTTATGTAATCATAGAACTCAATGCAGAAGAAAAATTTCAACGTTTGGAACATTATTTCTTATGAAATTTTTAAATTTAATTTTCATTTGTAGTGATATTTTGTTGCTGAGAACTATGTGTTATAATTGAGTATCTCTGTGGAAATGTTTACCTATCCTAATTTACATACCTTTGTATTTTTCTCTGAAAATATTTTTAAGTATATATATGTGTGTGTGTATTCAAAATATGTATTCATACACACACACACACACACACACACACGCCCCCCAAATACTCCTATCAGACCTGGGAGGAGTATGTCTTTGAATTGAGGGTGGGAATGTAATGGAAACATTTTTGTAATACCAAGTGTGTTCAAAATTCACCTAGCTCCTAATCAAAGGTTTATCTCAACCAGCTTAAAGGCAATTGAACATCAAATTTGAGATGTCTAGAGCAGAGAGAGGGAAGCAGGGAGGGATCTTGGTGTGTGCCACACCTTTTAGGGGCAAGACAGGTTTGTAAGAGGGACTTTACCTAACAAATGCAATCAGTGTAACCTGGTTTCTTATAGCCTCAATGAACCCCCAACAATAAAAAAAGAAAAAAGGAAGATTAATTACAAAAAAATTTTGAGATGTCTAAGATAAACAATAATATGACTTTTGCTCTTGAAAGTTATGTTCAATTGGATGGAATCAAATGTAAATTGACCAAGACAAAATAAGAAACCATGAATGGCTGAAATATTGTTTGTAAAGCAAATCCACAAGATATATTAGAGGCATGGGTTGTGTTCTCATGGGATGTTTTTGCATTTAAAATCAAAAGATTGAAAAGCAACTTAACTTATTCACAAACTCACCCAAGAAACATGTCATCCCACATAGTGAGGGCTTCTATTCAATCAGGAATTCGCTAGTTTCCCAGTAGTATATGAGACTGATGTTTTCATGCTCAGGCCCCATGTTAGTAACAGCACTTCTGAACCTTGCTGGGATTCTCTCCTGTTATCCTAATGGCTCCTTAAATTTTATTCTCTTAAAACCCAACCACATCCCACCCCTCCACCCACCTCTGACTGCCAGCAGATACCTACACCTTTTATTTCACGGCTTCCTGACGAGCCCCTCAATCACATGTGGCCACAGCCATCATTTCTTCTTTCACAGGCATCCTGCCAGCAGAAGTATTTCCCTGTGTTAGCGTCCCTCCAAGATAACCAATCTTCACCTTGTTTTTAAAGCCCATGGACAATTTTCAGCCACTGTGTAACTAACTATATAGCAACATTTTACACTGCTAAAATCCAAACATGACTTCTTATACCACTTTCATCATGATAGAAAGATTTAGTTATATCCCTCCATTCCATTTACTCTGACAGGAAAGGGAACAATTTGGTTTTAGGAAGTTTTTTGAAATCAATATCTTTAATAATAATAATGATAGCAGCGGCAAATACTGATTGAAGTCTTAAATATCCCAAGGTTTACTTTAAATACTTCACACATATTAAAGCATTTTACACACACCCCTGCCCCAGTAACTCTATGAGATAGGGATTCACATTTTCAAACATTTAGTGAAATTGCTCAAGGCCACAGAGGCTGTAAGTTTTTGAACTCAGGCTGCCTGACCCCAGATCCTATGCTGTACATGTCAAATGATGCCAAGTCACCAATAAAATTCACTTGCCTGGTGCCTCATTCCTCAATAAGATTAACTGGGATCTGGTTCCAAGGTGAACAGCATTGATAAGGGTAGAGCAATGACAAGACTGATAGACGAGCGGAGGGCAATCATGAGCTGACTGAGAAGTTATCGGCCTTATACCTTCAGGTAAACCAAAACCAAAACACAGAAAGGATAGAGAACTTGTTCAAGGTCATTGAATCAAGTCTGCAACAGACTTTTCTAAGTCATATGCAGCCAGCCATGCTTGTTACTAGATTGAGAAGAAGCTACATTTTTTTTGAAGTGCTTCTCTAAGTAAAATTGCAAAGATGGAAGGAAGAAGAATGCAAAGTTGGTCAATCACTAAGTTAGAAAATGAACTTTTGTTTAAGGTATTAGAAAAGAGCATTCAAGCAATTAATTAAAATGCATATAGTGCTGCAGCTATAGGAATTTAGCCCAAAGAAGAAGATTAAGTAAAAATTGATTTTCCTCAAGAGACATTAACATTCAGAAAATTGAGTCAACAAAAATGAAATGGCACTAAACAAATTATTTTTGAACCCACATGATCAAAGTATTGCTCAGTTTTAAAATCAAACAATATGAAGCTTTCAAAGTGCCCAGATACGGCTCTGCCATTTATTTTCCCATCAGTCCCTCTACTTTTCTGCATTCACATTGCTCCACATCTTTACAGAAGTTTTAGTACATAGCTAATATCATTGATGACTTAACAATAAGTGTTTTGGTTTTCTGAGATAGAGTCTCACTTCATCTCCCTCAGTAGAGTGCTGTGATGTCACAGCTCACAGCAACCTCCAACTCTTGGGCTCAAGTGATTCTCTTGCCTCAGCCTCCTGAGTAGCTGGGACTACAGGCACCTGCCACAATGCCCAGCTATTTTTAGAGATGGGGTCTTATGCTTGCTCAGGCTGGTCTCAAACCTGTGAGCTCAGGCAATCCACCCATCTCGGCCTCCCAGAGTGCAAGGATTATAGCTGTGAGCCACCTCATCAGGCCTCATAATTGACCCCAGCAGATTTTAAGCTCTTTGCATGCTGAGAGTTATGTTGGATTTATTTTTAAAGAGCTATTATTGTAAGGCTCTGCACATATGTGGTAATAGGTATGAAACAACAGTAGTCATTTATGTGGAATAAATGTTTTAACGTAGAAGTACTCAGGACCTAGAAGTAGATATGTAAGTGGATTTCATTAACAGCAACACTGCCATGCTTAGGACTTCTTCAGATGCAACGCACATTCATGATTAGATACAGATGTACATATGGATTAAAACATCCTCCAGCCTTATTCTCCAAAATCCAAGGAGTAGCACCAGAACAGAAATAAGAAAGAGTGATGACAGGAGAAAAAAATTAAGGGAGGAAAGAAAAAATGGGACTGTTCGTGCTCAGGTAAATTCAAGGTATATGCTACCAAGGGAGAGAAGAATAGAGAACTACTACTGGGTATTGAACAGCCATCCCATTTGAAAGTATTAACTGGGTTACTAAGAGAAAAAAGGAAAAAAAATACTGTGGACTGGGAATTATGGATCTGGGACAAAAGATAGTATAGGAAAGGTAATTTATAGAATGGAAAAGTAGAGGGAGTTTTTAAAAAGAACATTCATTTTGATCATCACACTCACAAAAGGAAGACATGTTGACATGTAGCCATATTGGAGTCTGGTCCAGCAGAAGCACAAGACAATAGAACACTCTGCTTATTACTTGTAAATTAGAGGAAACAAGACCTATTGTATAGACTAACAGGGTTGTTTGGGGGGTTTTTGTATTTTCTCAAATTAAAGAGATTTAAAACAAAAGGAAAATCAGAATCTCCTTGTGCTTAGAACACACCAGCAAGAACTCAGATCTAGAAACATTCTGTAATGGTCATCAGTTCAAGACCCCTGATGGGCCAGACAGATTTTTGTCCCCTCATTCAAAACCAGGAGGGCCAGCACATTTCTTGCTTTTACCAATATGAGGTTTCCAGTATTTCCCTTTTGTCTTTCTCTACCACCTTGGACTTTATCTTTTTTCTTTTTTTAATTTTTTTATTGAATGGTAACTGTGTACATTAATGCACTTCAGTGCAGTACAGTGTGGTGTTTTCACACACAATCCCAGACACTTCCATCAAACTGGTTAACATAGTAACTTTCTTAGTTATTATGTCAAAACATTCATATTCTACTCATAGAAAGATTCACTTTTACCCTTGCAAGATGAACCACAGAAGTGAACCCTCGAATTCCTCTCCCATGACTGTTTTTTTGATGAAGAATTCCTATCCTTCTCAGCACCCCCCAAATGTAAATTGCACAAAACAGGTACTTACTTTTAAGTTGATTTTTTCCAAGAGGACAGGATTATAAACTCCTAATTTCACTTACAATTCAGTGGATATTGAAGGCAGGAGCCTTCATATAATAAAGACAGTGATTTTCTCATAATCTTGACTCATGTTTTTTATGTCTATCTACTTCAAACTCACCTACAGCATAGGAAAGGTGGGAAAGGCACCTTTATAAGGGAGCCTGTGATGAGTTAACTCAGCAGTCTACAAACAAAACTTGACATCAACAGCTAGAACTTGATACACAAGAAGTAGACGGCAGTAAAGGTCACATTGACCTATTATCTAAGGAGAGGAGAGAAAAAAAGTTTTCGTAATGATCCGTAACGGTTCTTTGAACTACAGATGTCAGTAGACTGTAGCTTTCAGAATATCATTGCCAGTTCTAAGGTTATTCTATTCATTTCTGTTACTGGTACAGCCAAGACATCAGAGGATTTAATATCCCGTGTCTACTCGTCAAACCCAGGATGAGAACCTTGACAGTCACCCAACAGATTCCTCTAGGTCAGCTGAAGTCTTATAGATGGGTTTTCCTCATAAAACTGAATGGTATATCACATTGAAAATTGTTTCTGCCTTGCGGATGTATGGTAAAGATTTTTGACATTTTGGATTTTACAAATTCTATTTAAACTCTACTGGAGACTGTGGCTTTCCTAACATTCTTGCTGTATTCCGTCCCAATTATAACTTGTAAGTGTTCACAAAAACTCTAACTAGTTTTTCATACTGAAAAACTAAATTTGAGCAAAGTTCAAAAACTTATAATAGTGGGAGAATAATCAATATGAAATAGATTGGCATAAATAATTAAACAGGTTCACGTTTTCCTTGATATCAGCCATAATGGATTTTTTTTATTCAGTATTTAGAAGGTCACATGGTAGGCTGTGTCTTGGTTCAGATTACTATAAAATACCATAATAAATTTATACTTATAAGTATATAAATTTATGCTTATAAGTAAAATAAATTTGTCCCTCATAGTTCTGGAGGCTAGAAGACTAAGATCGTGTTGCAGCATGGTTGAATCTTAGTGGGGACCACCTGCTAGGTACAGATGGCTAATTTCTTATGTCTCCATTTGAGAATAAGTGAGCTCTGTGGTCCCTTCTTGTAAGGATACTAATCCCATTTGAGGGTGCCACTGTCATGACCTAATTACCTACTGAAGGCCCAACTTCCAAATACCATTATACTGGGAATTAGATTCAACGTATGAATTTGGAGAGGAGAATTCCCAATTCTCCTGAATAAGATTTAGATCAAGTAAAGGGCAAGAACTATGTGTTATATTACAAATAACAGCATCGTAACATAACTGTATTTACAATGTGACTGTGAGTCATCAAAAACACCACCTGCCCTTCATAATTCATGGACCCTTCAGAAGAGATAGTCGAAACTCTCTCCTGAATACAAATCCTGGCTCCATCAGGTACTATTTCACTTTGGGCAAATGACTTAATTTTTGAGATTCAAACCCTTAAAGATGAGGCAAAGATTCTTCATTCATTGCCAGAGATCAATCACAGCATGACGTAGGCATGCTGTGATTGACACATGGGAATCTCAGTAACAAGCATGACGTAGACATGTTATTGAGACGTGTCATTGAGTTATGGAGCACCAAGCTCACCAGTGCTGTCAAGAAACTTTGAATCCTTCCTCCTTTCCATTCTGTATAAGTTTCCTCTGCTGCATAAAAAATTGTCACAAATTTCTGGTTTAAAATATGCATTTATTATTTTATTCTTTGTATGGACCATGTGTCTGGGCCTGGCTGAGCTGGGTCTTCCTCTCTGGGTATCCCAGTGCCCTATCGAACACGTCAGTCAGCCTCGGCTGTGGTCTGGGCTGAGGCTCAGGCTTACGCGCTGCTGGTGGGGTTCATTTTATTGAACCCATAGAACCACAGGTGGCTGAGCGGTTCAGAGACAGTAGGAGGGGGAGTCTCTATGGCTTTAAGCTCAAACTTCTAGACTCTTGTGAAGGGATCTCCTGCTTCAGTTGCCCACTCAGGGCACTCACCCTCTCAAGTAACACAAAAGCAACTAATTAGAAACCTGTGGGGTCAGTCTTACGTGTCCACTTGGTAAGCCCGTGACCTTCACTTTAGCAATCAAATGTTAATCTAGTTGTTACTGTGGAAATACTTTATAGATATGACTGATCTCAACAGAAATTGACTTTAAGAGGGTTATCGACTATAAAGGAGGTGATTCCAAGCTAGTCAGTTAGAAAGACTGAAGACCATGGGTCAAATCATTGAGTAAAAAGAAATCCCACCTGTAGTCAGGACTGCAGGGCTTCTGCCCCAGTTTCCCGTCTGCCCTTCCTGACGGCCTGTGCTGTGAGTCTCAGACTTCCAGAGTCAGTCTACATATTGCATAAGCCAGTGCTTTGACATAAATCTTCACACAGGCACACACACACACACACACGCACAAGGTCTCCCAAATGTTGCCCCTAAAGTTGTCATACCTGGGAAAATGAGAAATTATAGCTAAATGTATCATTATTTACAAAGTATTCATTAGAAAATTTTATAAAATATTCTCTACATGTTAGTCTCCTCTTCATAAAATTTTGTAATGAATATTTTGTAAATTAAGATACATTTGGCTATAATTTCCCATTTTCCTTATTTCAGTGACTTCAAGGGTAATTTTGGGGACACCTTGGACATATCCTCCTTGTTCTGTTTCTCCAGTGTATTCCTGACAGATACAGGGCTTTAAATACGTCTGCAGAACCCTCTGCCCCACCGTGTAAGGTAACCACAACCACCACATTCACAGGTTCTGCACGCACTGGCACCGACGGGAGAACAGGCACCAGCACCAGAGGTGGGGAATCCTGGGGGCATTGCAAACGCTGCCTTCCAGGTATTCTGCTATTATTTAGTTTTACTTTTCTTTTGTTCTAATGAATTTTATTCCCTGGGATTTTCTGTGATGAGGAATAAACAAGCAGTTGGTAAGGAAAGGAAGAGGTCGCATAAGTAGTAGAATTAGAGCTTGATGCAGCAGGAAGATTGACCAGAGTTCTAACACGGTGGTCCATTTCCATATCTGTAGATCCAGCGCCCCACACCCTTTGGTTGCTAATCTCAGGCTTCTCCTGCTCTCTGCTCTTTAGAGAACAGGTGCCCAGGTGCTCTCTTAGGGGGAATATTCTGTGTCTGCCTTGTCCAACACAGTAGCCACTACCCATAGGTACCTACTGAGCACTTGAAATGTGGCAATTGTGACTAAGAAATTGAATTTTTAATGCTCTTTAATTTTAATGAATTTAAATGTAAGCTTCAGTCACCATATTTGGCAAGCTGCTGTGACATCGGACAGCACGGCTCTCGAGGAATAATCCATCCATCACGGCAGGAAGGCTGTAGGGGGCCCGCCAGCCTTGGCTATACTCAGAGCTGTGCTGAGGCTGCCGTTTCTGCATTTGCTTTGTTAATATAAACCTATAAACAAATTACCTGAAAGTCTCTTTTCAACCTGGAGCAAACTAGACCAGTTCAGCCCCAGGCTGTGCATTACTGCATTAGTCTCATACGTTTGTTTTTCACTTAGAAGAAAATACCCAGTGCCCTCTCGACAACCAGAGATGGAATTTAAGCAGACTGAACTTACAATCTTTTGAGGGGGACTAAATTTGCCTATAATAACCAAATAAAAATGTAAACACGTGTAAACATTGAAACAGAAAAAGCAATCCACTAATAGAGAAAAAAAATAACCTATCAAATATTGTGTCCATAAGCGTGTGTGGTTACACGTTTTCACAGTTCAGGGACTCTGAGAAATGTGGCCACAATCACTGCGTCGTTCACTGAATCACTGTTTGGGGAATGCTGAGGCACCCACCTGAAAGGCTGGCCAGGAGCCGGTTCCTGGAGAGCTGAAAGGGTCTGACTCCTTGTACAGCTGATCTGACACAGGGTCACCCAGTGATGGGGTTTCAGCGGTTGATTTCTACACAGCCTGCCTGGGATTCTACCCGTGTGGAACTCCAAGGAATTTTAAGGGTTTTGCACTTGTCATTAAAATGGAAGGGTCCTGTAGTCTCGCCAGAGAGTGGACAAGATGAGGCTCCGAGAATGGGGGTGGATGAGCAGGACCCACATTTTACCCCTTCTCATACCCTGGATTACATGTCGGGAAGCTTTCAGCAGCCAGCACCATTTCTCTTGAATATCCTCACGGAGAGACTGAGGGCATAAAGAATTATGGGAGAAAGCTTCTCATTTAGGCTGGATTGATATCAAAACACAATTTAAAACTAAACAGTGCAGGTGTGTTTTCAAAAGAACCATAAGCAAAGGAAATGTTCCATGGGTCCTGTGTGTGAATATGTGAGTGAGAGTGTATGTGAGTGTGCGTGAGTGTGTGAATGTGTGTGTGAAAGTGTGAGTGTATGAGAGTGTGTGGGTGAGTGTGTGTGAGAAAGTGTGTGAGTGTGGTGTATGGGAGTATGAGTGTGTGTGAGTGTGTGTGCATATGAGTGTGTGAGAGTATGTGTATATGAATGTGTGTGTGAAATATGTGAGTGTGTGAATGAGTGGTGAATGGGAGTGTGAGCTTGTGTGAGTATGTGTGTGCATATGAGTGTGTGTGAGAGTGTGCATATGAGTGTGTGTACATAGGTGTGTGAGTGTGTATATGAGTGTGAGTGTGTATGAGTGTGTATATATGAGTGTGTGTGAGTATGAGTGTGGGTGTGTGAGTGTATATGAGTGTGAGTATGTATATGAATGTGTGAGTGTGTATATGAGTGTGCGAGTGAGAGTGTAAGTGTGTATGTGTGTGAGTGTGTGAGTATGTATGTATGAGTGTGTATATGTGTGTGAGTGTGTGTATGAGTGAGTGTGTAAGTGTATATGTGTGTGTATGAGTGTGTGAGTGTATGTGTGTGTATGAGTGTGTGAGTGTATATATGTGTGTGTATGAGTGTGTGAGTGTGTGTATCAGTATGTGAGTGTGTAAGTGTATATGTGTGTGAGTATGTGTGTATGAGTGTGTGAGTGTATGTGTGTGTATGAGTGTGTGAGTGTATATATGTGTGTGTATGAGTGTGTGAGTGTGTGTATCAGTGTGTGAGTGTGTAAGTGTATATGTGTGTGAGTATGTGTGTATGAGTGTGTGAGTGTATATATATGTGTGTATGTGAGTGTGTGTATATGAGTGTGTGAGCATGTGCGTATGCATGTGTGAGCGTGTGTGTATTTGTTTTTCTGCAGCCGCAGACCCTGTGTGCGTGGTGTGGTTTGACCTCTCTTTTCTCCCGGGCACATTCTATCTCCCTACATGTCTCCATCTCTCTGAGACTCTTGCTCGACCTCGTCCAGCTGTTCCAGCGTATTATATCCCTTCTATATTTCTGCATGTTGCAATTCCACCCGGCCCTCTCACTGAACCTCTGAGGTCTATCCTTTCATCTGTAAATGGCCTGTCGGAGTGTATTGTATCCATAAGAGAAATTTTCTGTCCATGTTTCAAAATAGTGGATTTTTCTTCTTTCTAACAAGTAATTAGACAATATGGTCAAAGTTATTCTGCTAACAAGTAGGAAGCAGATTATCCACATAAAAGCACGTGTTTGTCATGTCAACTGTGCTCCATGGGGACAGCAGCAAGACTCTCCTGCAGGTCGTTCCATGAGCAGGGGCTGCGTCCTGCTGTGCCGCCGTTTACATTATGCTTTAATTATCTCTCTACAGGGCGGCAGTCCTCAAACACGAAATGCCTTCCTGATGGCGGGAAGGGTTTCCTATCAACTTTTGTAACCCCAGGCCCTCCTATGCACCTAATTACAGCAATCAGTGAATGCTTAATAGGGTCATCATTCATTTAGCAAATATTTCCTGGCCATATCTGAGAAAGTGACAGTTTAGCTGAGATCTGTAAAAAGAGTAAGAATGAGCCGTGACCAAGTGACTTAGGGCTGAGGGGGTAGCCTGGAGCGAGTGAGTAGAGGAAGGGGGCTAAAAAGAGTTTGTTTCAGATCATTTTGGGACGTTCTGGACATCTGTATTAACAATTCTGTTTGACCTTAATAATATTCATTTATTCCATAAAAATTACTAAGAACCAGCCACTACTAGGGGCTGGCAATGTGCCCAAGGTATCATGTGAGAAGAACCAGCGCCTGCCTGGGTTGGGGAGAGCGGCAGGAGAGCCCTGAGTACTGCAGTGGCTGGTGCACCTGCCGACCTTGAGCCTGGTGGTTCCCTAAGGGGGTACAGGGCCCTAGGTACCCACCACAATGTAGCTTCTTCAATGGGGAGCTAAGGGAGAACTTCCCCAAGCAGATGATGACTGAGATGAGGTAGGAATAATGTTCCAGGGAGATGAAAGAGCATAAAGAAAGTTCCAGGGTCAAAAAGGCCCAGCTGATGCCACTCTGGCACAGAGTGAGAAGGGTGGTTTGGGCTGAAGTGAGGCAGGAGCCCTCGGGCATCTTGGCGGCTTTATGGCTTGGGCTACTGATTTTTGGTTTCGATTCCATTAGAAGCCCCAAAGAGATGGCAGTAAATGTGTGTCTCAAGCTAAATGTGTGTGTGTTGGGGGTGACAGCCATGGGGGGAGCATAACACGAGCATGTCTGCTTCCTGCAAGCCTTGCCATGGCTACGGTGCAGAAGGGGAACACGAGAGCAGCAGGGAGGACTCGCCTGTGCCTCACTGGGAGGTGGCTGCAGTTCAGCTGAGCTGTGTGGGCCTGAGGGACAGCAGGTGAGACATGGGGGAAAGTAAAAAGCTAGAGGATGTGGGGATAGGCAGAATACAGGTTGTGATGGAGACAAGCCCTGGAAGCGACTCCCAGGTGTCTGACCAGACCAGCTACTAGACGATGACATTCATGACGGGGGAATCCTGGTAGAGAATCAGATTTAAGGAAGGATCGCAAGCTGTTACATTTGAAGCGCCTTTCCACCACCCACCAGGTGTCCAGTGGACCACTGGATGGAGCAGAGAAGAACTCAGTAAGGACAGGGTGGATAGGTCTAGCAACAAATCTGTGATTTAACTCTGCATTGGAGAGATAATTGAAGCCACACTTGGAAGACATCACCTACGCAGGAATTACAGAGTGAGAGAGCTGAGTGCTCAAGGCTGACTCTTGAGAACGCCAAAATTCAGTGGCTGAATAATGGAACATAAGCATCAAAGAAGACAGAGAATGGATGGCAGGTGGGTGCAGGGAAATCTGGAAGAGGGAAGTGACAAGAGAGCCTCCCAGGGAAACAGATACGCTGCCCAGAGATCATGCGAGATGAGGCCAAACTACGTTAGTGACGTTGAAGTTGACAGTGGTCTGAGCATGGACTGATGGCAGGATGACGGATATGGAGACCGAAGGTGGGTTGGAAAGCAGAGCGGTGTTTCCGACCTAGAACCAGACCGTCCTATGATGGAAGTGGACGAGGTGATGAGTTTGCTCCGGCCGCCAGTTTGCTTTGGAACCAAGACGGTTACTCAGATTAACGTGATTTCTTAACATATATCGTCACCTCCGTGACATACTCATCTATGAAATTGACTTCGTTCTGTTCCCCCTGGATGGGGCACCTGAGATAAGACCCAATATTTTCAGAGGCATTCCCCCCACACCAACAGCTTCTCTTGTTTTGTTGTTTCTGGGGATTTCCGTCTGCTTTTCCGTTTATCATCGGCTGGATTTTCTTGGATGGTGTACTTGGTGGGCCTGGGTGGTGGTTTTAGATAGGCAAGTAACAACATTCCCCTTCCCCCCCAGCAGGTGATGTGTTTCATTTACCCACAGAAATATTGTCTCTTTCCCGTCCTGGCACAGGGCGCTTGCTCCAACCCATCCTCCCTCACCACCCTCATTTCTCTGAAGTGTCCTCCCTGCTATCTTTTCTATTTATATGGTTGGCCAATTGACATTTTTTAAAAAATCACATCAACAGTAGTCTCATCAGAGATTAGCATTACTTTATGTTTAAAAGGCCCATCTGATGTAGAAAATTTTCTTTGTTTATCTTCGCTTGGTTCCAAATACCACGTGTGGAAAGTTTTATAAGTCCAATGATATGAATAAACAGAAATGAGCCCGTAAAACAGGACCATTCAAGTTGTAAATCAGATTAAAAAGGAAAATTGATCTTGTGAATAATGTGATTATGATTCTTTGAAATAAAATTACACCACAGATCAGGCTATGTGTGTTTTGCCTTATTTTATTGAGAATAGGTTTCTACTGAAAGGGAGATTACAGTAAAAAATTCTCCAAACCTGCAGGTGCAAGATTTGAAAGCTTGATCTATTCTCACGGCCGTTCTTGACACCCCTGAAGGGGGTTTGCTCCTTCTGAAGCATTTTTTATTCTTTATATCTGAAAACAATACACTTATTTATAACCGAGCTCTTTGAGGGCACACATTATGGATGAGCATTAAGTTGAGAGATTAAGGTACGGACGTCTGGCCCATTTTGGAGAGTTGTCAAACGTTGGAAGTACCCACAGTGATGGTGTTCTCTGTGGAATACAGGAAAGTTTTAAAATAATCCTTCACAATCATGAGACACCGAAGTTGGCTATACTAGGAAGAATAAAAAATTTACTCATAAATCTTATTTTATAAGTAAATGCTTTTTATAAGCAAATGTCTCACTTATATTAATTGATATGTATTTTGTGAGGGTAAATAATATTTGAGTACACCGCTGGCTAAAATTACTGAGTGAGAGGTATTATTATTTTATTCTTACACCACATGACCAATTTAATCTAAGGCCTGGCTTCTCTTAACTGCCACATTGCTTCAATGTCTTTTACTTTTATTTACTGATGTATCTAAAATTTAAAATGATCCCACAGCAGGTGGTAACATGAATAGCAAAGGCTACTGTAGTAAACTTCACTTCCCACTCTCCCCAGTCTGAAAGCTTTTTTAGGAGAATTCTGGCCTCTCTTGCCTTTTTTTTTTTTGGTGGGGGGGGCAATATTTTCAGAATTAGTAATATCATATTCATAAAGCATTCCAGACTAAGGATAATAATAGTATATGAATAGCTATAACATTTTAATATGATCTTTTTAAGTGAATAGATTTCTAAGTGAAATTTGTTGTGACTTTCAAAGCAAGTTTTAATATACCACGTTTTTATTGGTGAATAAAAGTATGTAGCTTCTAATCATGATAAAAATTTAAAAACTCAACCAAAGACGTCTGGGTGTTATCCCTTGTTACTTCTCCCTATCAATGTAAATTTCATTAATATTATGGCTGATGGTGAGTAAATAATATGCAATATTTAGGCTGTTTATGTGTTCCAGTTTAAGTGAAGTTTTAGCTTTATCACCAAGAAAGAATGCAAGATTTATAATTTAGAAAACAAGAAAAACTGCACTGTCAAGATCAAGCCAGCTATTTGCATTTTAAAGTAGCTAGTTCTCTTCTGAGGTCAGATACTCCAAAGGGGAGCAATAAATGGCATCTAGTAACATTGTTTTAGTGTCCTGAGTTTCTTTAGAACACTTTGTATCCTCCCACAGATACTATGTTACATGTCTTAATTGAATTCCTTAAATAGCTTTTCACTCAGTTTTTTTTTTTTTTTTTTTTTTTTTTTGTGATAGAGTCTAACTTTGTCTCCCCGTAGAGAACTATGGTGTCACAGCTCACAGCAACCTCTTGGGCTCAAGCGATTCTCTTGCCTCATCCTTCCCAGTAGCTGGGACTACAAGCATCTGCCACAATACCTGGCTATTAGAGACCGGGTCTTGCTCTTGGTCAGGCTGGTCTGGAATAGTGAGCTCAGGCAATCAATCCACCTACCTCGGCCTCCCAGGGTGCTGGGATTACAAGTGGGAGCCACGGTCCCTGGCCATCATTCAGCTTCTTAAATAACAACACTTACTTGAATCTGAGGAAATGGAGAGTATTTTTTCATCCTCCAATAATATTTCCTAGTTTTCCAATTCAGCTCTGTTGTTTCTATAGCTCAGATTTTAATCTTTTTTGTTTTTACTGAAATAAACTAAGAGATTAACTTTTATTTATTTTTTTTCTTATGAAGTTAACCTACATTTGCATCTTTAGTTGTATAATTATATTATGAGTGGCCCAAACTCCTTGCACTTTGGTGTTTGAACAAAGTGGATGCACTTTGATTAGTTGCACATGCCATGCATTTTTTATTTGCACACTTTAATTCAGTGCAAGCAACAGAGAGACTTATGATTTCCCTCCAAACTTCACAAAAGAGAAAGACTAACAGCAAGAGTAGTGATGGACAACTTTATATTCCTAGGATATACCAAGATTCCCTTAGTTCCTGAAACTTAATCTAGTAGCAAAATATTTTCTGACTTTTCTGCCAATCCTTTGTCACTCTTATCAATGGAGTCACGACAAATTCATACACGCAGGTTTTATTTTGGCCACTCCGTAGACAGGCAGGCAGTCCATGTAGTGACTGAGTGCAAAGGTTCTCTGAAGGCACTTGATATTTTAATCCCAGCTCTGAAATTGTCCAGCTGCCTTGGCCAAGTTATTTACCCTCTCTGTGCCCCAGTTCTCTCACCTGTAAAATGGGAATGATAATAGTATTTATACCAAAGAGTTGTTAAGACAATTAGATGAGTTAGTATTCACAAAGTTCCTGAAACATACTGCTATATGATGTAAAATTGCATCAATTAAAATTCAGCTATACAATAAACATATTAAGGACAGAAATCGGTACAGACAGAAGCAAACCACTTTACTCCTACTCATTCTCTTCTATATTGTCAGGGAGTTTGTTACCCACGAACAGGCAATATTATTGTGTCTCTCGCCCTGACATCTAGCTTACATTTCTTCTTTTGCTCAAAGGGATGCTTAAACTCTTCCCCAGTGTATGACACACAGTTAAGTAAATCGATGCATATTTTTTATCCCTACAGGTGAATAGATTGCAATGCATGGAAGACTTTTACCTCTGTTGCAAGACATACTCTGAAATAATAGATAAGGAAAATAGCAGTGGTAATACCAACCTTACCCACCAAATCCCTGGTGGTTAATTTTAGTGCAAGAGTTAAGCATGTTGCTATATCGAATATTCAGTTACTCATTAATTAAAGGAGAGCAAATCCAATACTTTTTTATTCAGCAGATTAACCCCAAACCACCATGTTTGCAATTTATATTCATCCTGTAAACTGCATATGCATTAAACATTTCCATCTGGAGTCCTGATGATTGTTTTTCTCCCGTCTCATGCTTGATAAGCTGTTACTGATTAGACAGGGATTTCTGAAGCTGTTGAAAGTACAGATTTTTTAAAGTGCTATCACCTTGGTGTTCTTTGCTTCTTAACAGATCTTGCTTGATGTGTGCAGGTTCCATTTTGGTTGTAATCCAGACAGGAGCTCCAGGGCCCCGGACCACAGGGGTTGGAGGCAAACAGTCTCATTCTGTAGCTTTCCTTCCACTCCCATTATTTTTTTTTTCACTTAAAAAAGAATGCTCATCTCTCTAGTTGATTTTATAAAATATTATTTTTCTTCCTCACTTGTCTCTATTAGTTGATGCTAAATCTTAATTTATTCTCTGTTATACCCTGACATATGATATGACTAGCGTATTTTGAGACACACTAGTTTCTATGCATTGCTCTAAAGGATTTTCCTGTTCTGACTCATTTAATCCTCATTAACAGTGGAATGAGGGACCATATGTCCCTACTGTACTTGGATTATCCCCATTTAATAGATGAGAAAATGGAGGTCAAAAGAAAGGTGAGTAAATGGACTCACGTCCAAGTAGCTAGGAAGCGAAGAGCTCAGACCTGAACCCCACCCCCCGGCCTAGGCCCCTGCCACCAGCCACCATGCTTAGGCCTAAGTGACCTGCATCTTCAACCCTCGTTAGTGGCTCATGCCCTTGGACGTATAGTTCCAGAAACTTGCATTTGAAAAGCCACAGCCTCAGTCCTCCTTGAGGAGAAACACCCCACCTCTTTGAGTTGCATTTAATGTAAAAAAAAAAAAAAAAAAAAAAGTAGTATAATGTGTGTGACATTGGTAATGAAACGGAGAACCTCACGGAATGTAACAATTACACAGCTGCTATCTGGGGGAACCTCCGTGCCTGGTGTCTGGCCTTTACCCAGGGCCTCTTGGCCCTGCTGATGACCGTCAGGTATCACCAAAACCATGGTTATTTTCCCCAGTTTTTTCTAGCTGTGGCTCAGAAAGGTGACATTTCTTATAAAAGGCAGAAAATGTTGGTAAGTGGCAATATCGGAACCAGAGCCGTGGTTCATCCTCCCCCCCATAGCTGTGTGCTGTCTTTTCTGTTTGTTAGAATACTTCAGCCTAAAAACAAGTCTGGTGGGCACAATGTTCACCCCACTGTTAAAATCACAGCGCTTCCTATTCTCTTTTCATTTGCTATGAACTTGACCCTTTGTATTAGTGTGTATTTTAAAAGTCATCCCATCGCTATGCCTGGACTGCTAGGTTCGAGGCAGTGAATGTTTCAAGGTAATCCCCACCAGGAAACATGGGAATGGGTATATAAGGTAAACACATCAACTTTTCCTAAAATTACAGGTTTCTTTTTTGCACTTTAAGTGTGGATTATTCATCTCCATACTCTACTACTTAGCTGGGTGTACAAGAGGAAGTTAATAATGCTGACTAAGTGAATAAATTAAACAGTTAACAATGAATGCATCAGTAAAGAAAGAAAAACTTAGCTTGGTGTCTATAGTCGGTTTCATAAAGTCATCAAATGAAGTGAAAGGCCCATAGTGACTATACCAGAAGCATCTGAGCTAAAATTTCATCTCTCCCGTAGTCTTCAGTAGAATAGGGTAATATAGCCATGCTATTTCAATTCTGAAATACTGATTTTTCTAACTTAAGTCAATCAAAGTTGAAGTCTTCCTATGTCACTGCAGTCACTTCAAGCACCCCCATTTTCTGACCTTTTCCCAGCCAACGGGGACTCCAGCCAAGTATGCTGAAAAGTGAGAAAGGTTGAATTGAGTCAAATGAAAATTAGAATACATTGAATTATTCATAATATTTTCACACATTAAACAAATGCATTTACATTTCATTTCACATAAAATTAATATAGCATACATTCAACAAACTATGACTCCTGAATTTCTGTCTTTGAAGATCGTGTAATCTAGTGAAGGGCCAGGAATTGAACATACACTGATGCTGAGACTCAAGAGGTATAAAGGTGCGACGTGCACAGAGAGATGGTCTCCATGGTTTCAGGTGCTGCTGTGTCACAAGCGGGCAGCAGCTAGCTGCACATCAGTGAAGGACCATGAAGTCCAACTACAGGTGGACAATTGAGAGGCCTCTACTCAGAGCTGGCCATTGTCTCACAGTCCCCCATAAGCTGACGTAGTCAGCTCCAAGTCTTAATCTAGGACCTATCTCATCTCTTCAAGAATGGTAGTTTGTATTTTTCTCTCCCGAGTCTGTGCCAAAACCAACATCAACAATCTCCACCACGCATCACCTAAAAAACGGGAGATTCATTCATCTTCCTGAGTTCATCAAAGGACACTTGTTAATATAGGAGTAGGTTCCAGTTCAGCTGAAACCATTGGTACTGTCACTTGTCACTGTTTTACCACAGCTGCCCCCACCTCCTGTGCCCAGCCTGGGCCTCTGAGAAGCCGAATGGGATGATGTTTATGTCCCTTCTCTGGAAAGGGGGAGCTAAGGGACCCGTGGACTCTGGCTACTGGTGGAGGGGTCAGAATAATAATGTTGGTAGTACCGGCAGGTTGAAGTTGAAATGGCCTTTGATCAGTTATACATTGGTCTGTTCAAGCAGGAAATAAAACCATTTCATCGATTATTAGTAAAAAAATGAAACAAAAAATAAAGGGTGTTGAATCAGCCACCAATTGGACTTAAAACAGAAGGGAAGGTCTGGGGTGGCTGCTGCTATTTAAACATTAATTGTCTGAAGAAAGAGGAAGGAAAAAAAATAAGGACTAAGGTCACTAAAATGGATTTGGTTCAGGGCAAACCTGACTTCCTTTTCATCACGTTTTGCTGGGGCATTTTATCCCTGCCTCTTTGAACTAAGGCCACTACATGCCTTTCTATTTATAAGGGCTCACTATTTTACAAAGAACAGAGCCCACATGGGCATGCACCATCTGCCCACACCCCTTAACCAGGCCCGGGCCACATGGCCACCCACATCTAGATATGGAGGTAAATGGAAAAATGACCCCAATTCTGTAGCCATGTGTCAGCTGAAATGTGGAGTTTCTAGTGTTACACTAAGACTCCCCTTGTACTTTCGTTGAGCAGCTAGCAATCTCTTCTATGCCATTTATACACTCACCCTAGACAAAGGGAGGGGAGAGAGAGAGAATTCTTCCTCTGTACTTTAAAAGGGAATTGTCGTAATTTCCAGGAGAAAATTAAAACTGCACATTTAACGTTGCCTTAGTCCTCAGTTGATGCTGACCTGCGTCATACTGGTGCACAAAGCCAGGGGATTTCACTTCTCACATGATGAAGGTTCAGTTGGGGGAGTGGATCTTACAGGGAGTCGCTGTTCTGACCTGTTATCTGTGAGTCATTTCTAAGCACTCTTGCATCCCCGTGTGGTAGACTGATCCTGAGGCTGGAATTATCCCAGCAGCAGGATGGCCACACCCTTTCAGTTCTCCCATTGCCACTGACCTCGTCAGAGGCAGGCTGAGGCCATCTGTTGGAGGCCTTACCTATGAGCCTGCCTGAGCACACCTTGTTCAGATACACCTCTGGCTGTCTCTGGCTCACGTGCACACCCTGAGACCAAGGCAAGCCAGGGGAGTCGGGGTGCTGTGGTTCACTTGGACAACTGGGGATTAGCTCAATTGCAGAAACCAGTGTCTCCTTCCCTTGAATTATGTAGGGACTAGATGGACACCAGGCACCTGAATGAGGTCAAGGCTCATCCAAAGCCAGGACTTCATAGAGCAAAAGGGTAACAGGTGGGCACCCGACATTCCTGCAGTTCATAACAGGAATCACTGTTTACAGAGAGCGGTCAGCAATGCTAATAAGAAACGCCCAGCCACAATGCGAGGAACTAGGACCTGCCTTCAGGAGGTAGGCAGGAATGTTTCCACTTTCACTAAATTTATATTCTAGTGTGTACATTGAACTTAAAATGATATAAGTGACATTCTCAGCTGCAGCATACTGAGTAATTTCAGGGTTAAAAGTAAAGATTATTAGTGTCCTATTTCTGAGGACAGAGTTGTAGGCTGGCCAAATTGTAGCAATATCCATAAATACCTTGCATTAAATTTATACTGATAAAATGTTTATAATGTGGAATTTTCCTATTTATTACCTCTGGAAAGTTTGAGTACTTATAAAATTAGGTTTATTGTTTTTGTCAAAGTTAAGGAAACTTTCTATTTTTAATGAACAAATTTCATGTTTCTAAGTGAATCTGCTTTGATTTGAGAAAACAATAAAGAATAACTTGCCTAAGAAAAGTGTATGGAAAATAACAGTCTCCCAGGGCAGTGCCTGTGGCTCAAAGGAGTAGGGCGCTGACCCCATATGCTGAAGGTGGTGGGTTCAAGTCCAGCCCCGGACAAAAACTGCAAAAAATAAATAAAATAAAATAATAGTCTCCCTGACTCCGACCGGCGGTCTAGTTCCCCACCTCCTGCGGTTGCTATCTTTGTATGCACTACCTTGGTCTGGGCTGGAAGAAAATACTATAGATAATGTCTCTCCTAAAACCATACCTTTACTGTTTTAAGAGATAAACATAAATAGATATTTTATATAAATGTAAACATTTTACAGTATACCTTTTGCCCTGGCCAAAACTTCACAGATGATTGGTGTATATTTTTAAAATGACCAGCTGAGAAATGGATTAACAAGCTGTGGTATTTTTTTTTTTTTTTTGAGACGGAGCCTCAAGCTATCCCCCGGGTAGAGTGCCATGGCATCATGCTCACAGCAACCTCCAACTCC
>CAUYTI010120015.1:0-20506 GCA_963575145.1 Galago senegalensis
GCCTGTGGTCCCAGCTACTTGGGAGGCAGAGGCAAGAGACTCGCTTGAGCCCAGGAGTTGGAGGTTGCTGTGAGCTGTAATGCCACGGCACTCTACCCAGGGGGACAGCTTGAGGCTCTGTCTCAAAAAAAAAAATAAAAAAAAAAAAAATAAAAATAAAAAAACTTTGCAGTTAAAGTAGCACCAATGTGATCCTGATCCACATCAGTACTTCTCCGTCAGGGGAAGAGAGACTGTGGCATATTGCAAATTTGTTTCCCAAAGAATGCTGGCACTGTCAAAACCCTCATCATTGACAAATTGCACTTAGGAATGCAATTCTGAATACCAGAAAGAGTTACAAATAAGAGTCGATAAAAACACCTCTCAAAACTATTTTAGGACTTAATCACAGGACTTGCCCTAGGCTAAATTTTAAAATAGATCATAGGTTTTATCCTTGGTACCTACCACCTGCCTTTGCTACATGCATCATCCTATCACCCCACAGCGATCTCTTCTCTATCAGAGCCTCCTAAGAAAAGAATTTGGTATCAATAATTTGACTATCAGTGCGTTTTCTCTCCCAGGGTTATTTGCACTTATGCCCTTCTAATAGGTGAATGAAAGGCACTGTCTACTCTACTGACTTATCAGTGAATGGTGACAAAAGTATTGAAGAGAGCAGGGTAAGCATTCCCTGAAATGACACCTCAACTAGTGAAACAAATCTGTCAATTTATTGCCTAAATTATAAAGTATGGTATAATTATAAAAACGACAGTGGTTTTAAAAAACATATTTATAATAAAAAGGTTAAATAAGATTATTTTATCAAACCTCCTACCTTTAAAACATTGCATGATTATGCAATACTTGATCAGTAAAGTGCATATAAATTCTAATAACAGTAAAGAAGTGAATTGGGTATATTAAAAAATTTATCAGCTGGTGCAGTGGTTCACACCTATAATTCTAGCACTCTGGGAGACTGAGGCAGGACGATCACTTAAGCTCAGGAGTTTGAGACCAGCCTAAGCAAGAGCAAGACCCTGTCTCTACTAACAAAAGAAAACACACACACCACACACACATTAGCTGGGTGTTGTGGCAGATGCCTGTAGTTCCATCTACTCTGAAGGTGGAACTCTCAAGTGGCAGGAGGATCACTTGAACCCAGGAGTTTGAGGATGCTCTGAGCTAGGCTGACTCTATGACACTTTAGCATGGACAACAGAGTGAGACTCTGCCTTGAGGGGGAAAAATTACACCAACCCCCCAAAAATCAGAAAATCAACATGTAAATATCTCTTTAAATACTATCAATAAGTCATAAATCATATCTATAGTAGTATTTACTATGACTAGTTCTATGCTGTTAAGGTTTTACCAATTTAGGTTTCCACAGTATACTTTACATACAATTTATTGCTGAATTCTACCACACATCAATTCTTATTATTATTTTAAACTGGCTCCAAATTCCATTAATTAATACTGATCATTTGATTTCTGTTTACAATTTAATGTAGTTACACAATTGCTCAATCCCTTTTTATAGCTACACTGAGAAAGCAGACATTTAAGCACATTTAAGCAGAGAAGCACAAATGCTTCTCTGTGCTTACAACATGTCCTAGACATCTAACACATTAAAATAAAGCTACAACGACAGCTAACTAGGTATGTTTATTATAAGCTTCTGTTTACTGGCACAGAAAGCTCCTCAAAATAACTTCCTGAATCTGGGATATTTTCATTCTTATCCACAAGTACAGTTTAAAGACGATTAAGTTATTTCAAATATTCAAATACTTGACAAACCTTTAGAAATTAGACTGTCTTACTACAGTAAAGACCTGTTAGGTGCTACTTATACCTTCAAATGACAATTGCTTGTTTTTCCTAAATTAAATATATTTCTTAATTTTCTGGATTCAAACTAGTCATGACACTGTAAGTTAGGTTAGAAATCTAAGGCAATGAGAAATTTTATATTATTTCCTATAAATGCATATAACTGTATTATGTGTTACATACAAAGCATCTAAGTACACTTGAATGCATATTTATTTGGAAAACTGCTCTCTGAAATTGCAGGATTCTTTTCCCAGAAGGTGAAAATTGATCCATACCATTTCACTCACTTATCTGGTATTTTGTTGCCTTAATACCAGATTATAACATCTGACTGAATAATATTTGAATATTCATGTAAGAGTGATATTAGCTTAATAGCCTTAGAACACTGACTAGAAATGGCTATCAAACTTACTAATATAAAAACACTGTGCATATACTCTATGCAACACAACTGAGAAAGTCAGACTGCTTTGGTCATGCCTATTTCCCACTAGTCCAGAAATTAATCCTCATACTTGTGTAATTAGACTGCTATCTCAATAGAATTCTCACCACATCAAAATAGTGCTTTAGATTGGGCCTATATCTTTATTGTTTGGTCACTAATATAGTCCTAGAGCCCAGAACAGTCTGCACATAGAAATCACTTATTAAACATTTAGTAAATGAATCTAACTAAACTCTGAGATCAAGGTTGCAATTAACAGCAAAATTAGAATTAATTCACAATCCTCTCATTTTAGGTTCTTCTTTAGGTACCATCTATTAACTTTTCATTATTGTGTTTTTTAAAAAACAAAGTGCAAAACAATTACTTTGCAATTACCTGTTTCTTAGAGAAATATTTATCTTGATCCTAGGCAAAGTAAGCAGCGGTTTTGGCTCTAGTTCTTAGATAGGTTGAACAGTCCATGAGGTTTACATAGTAAACATGATATGTAGATACAAATGTTGACCTTTGAAGTCTGCAAGAAATCATAACTGCCTGAAACCCATACCATCAATTATCAAATGAAAATCTTATTATCCGCATGTCTAGCTTCTGGCAGTAGCCCGTCTTTGAAAATACAAATCAGCATGGATCTGAGCAGGCTGCTGTGTGAATACAATAGTTTTAAAGGTGGCTGTGAAATAATAAAAACTTTTGATTCAGTTTTTAGTTTTGTATTTAATGCATCTTATTTAAAAACTAATTTTATTCCCCAACCACATTATCATTCTTCTAGTGTACAGCTGCCATGCATAGTTAAATCTGATTAGGCCCCATGCTGAGTTAATCAATCTGATAATGTCAGACATTATTAAGAAAGCATACATGATACAGTCACACTACTATCAGAAGCATGTACACCAAAGCCTTTGTTTTCCCAGAACACTGCACCTGCTTATATAAGCTCAGTTGTTTTTTTTTAAAGAATGAAAGAAAACAGAAAGAAAAACTCCTTAGGCAGGTACAAAAAATTTATTAAGATAGTAATACTATAAAGAACTACAATATTTTTTGCCAGTCTTTTTTAGAATGAAATAATTTCAAAATCACAATCAAGATTAGAAATACATTTTACAAAAATACAATTGCTCACAATATAAAATAGTACTCCAAGGTAATACTTTGAACTAATAACTTTCTATTTTATTGTCGTACATAAGCATTAAAGACCTCAAAAGTTAACCTACACTCTCTATGTGGGATTTTGATACATTTGCTGTACACAAGGTTAACTCTAAGTAAAAGGAAAAAAACACCACGATCATTTGAACATCCAAGACTGCATCACGATCCTGTTCTAAGAAAAGATCCTGCGTGCATACATTTTAGGAGGTAGAAAGCATCATGAAATATATTAACATTTCTGCAAACTTTATAGCTTTTCTTCCTTCTGAAGACACGAAAAGACCCAATGAAGATAAGTGAATGTAAGTTCCTTTTTAGTGTAAATTAACCCCTCCTTCGTTTACATATCAGAATTTTTTCAGGCAAAAATTATTTTTAATATACTCAACAGCAGAACAATTTTTGTTCTCTAGTGTCCAATTTTACAAGATGAAACTAAAATGTACTAAAATGTAGAAGCAAAAATTATAATGAATGAAGTGTTTTTACGAACTATTATTCTACCAAATGTGATTTACTGTCTATGTTTTACAGGGAAAAAGTAAGGGGTAGGTAACTTATGAAGGAGCTGTCTAAATGAAATGAATAATTTTAACAACCAACCTCTGCACATGCCAGATAGTCATCTTACTCACACTGGCATTACAAGGCAGATAAAAAGAGACAGAAATTTTTCAAAAATAAGCTTACTTTTCTCCCCTACACTATGCCTTATCAATCTACAAAGCCCTCGGTGTCTTTCAGTTAAGTCTTTTAAGTGACAGCCTCTTAGATGGCTGTCTGTGGAAATCAGATGAAATGGAAACATTATTATGAACAGAAAGAAACTCAAATTCAGATTTTTAGTGAATAGGGATATGTTGAGCAAAATACTCCGCATCCAAGACAAACTTAAGTCTTCCAGACAGTATGACAAAAAGGGATTGGGCGTTCTCTTACAATTCTTTTTTTTTGAGACAGAGTCTCAAGCTATCTCCCTGGGAAGAATGCCATGACATCATCGTGGCTCAGGGCAACCTCAAACTCTTGGGCACAAGTGATCTCTCGCCTTTTTTGGGTTTTGTTTTTTTTTTTTTTTTTTTTTTATTTTTATTAGATACGGGGTCTTACTCTTGCTCAGGCTGGTCTCAAACCCGTGAAGTCAAGCAATGCACCTACTTCAGCCTCCCAGAGTGCTAGGATTACAGCCGTGAGCTACCACACCACACCTAGCTGTCTTAAAAGTCTTGGATCACCTTTTCCTTCTCCTTCTAAGCTACCTCTTTTAATCCTCCCTCCTGCCTCAGAATTGTGTATTTCTTCTTAAATCTTTGGTGTCTTTTTACTTAGGAAATCTAAACACTTCTCCCTATCAAACTGTAATAAGACAATAATAAGGTTGCTAAAACTATACAAAGCAATTGAAAATTTCATACAAACCCCTTGTCCATATAGCAGATAAGGTGTTCTTTTTAAACTAGAAATCATTTTAGGATTCTTCCATTAAAAATACTTCAAAGGCTTCCCATTACTCTTGGAAAAAGAACTAGATACCATCCTTAGAGTGTCCACAGAGACTCTGTAGAATATAGCCCAGCCTTATCGTAAGCCAATCTACTCAAGACCTCAGGATTCATCAGGCTTCATCTCATTTCCATTCCTACAACATATCCACCTTTTACCTCCCTCAGGGCCTCCATCCATGCTGCCCTCTCTGCCTAAGACATTTCCTTCCACTTTGGCTATTCAACTTAGGCGCCAAAGGAGTTTTTCAAAGGTGATTTCATTCTTGCCATCCTCCTATCATTCTATGTAACAAACTTTCAGAGCAGCTGTAATTTCTCTTTCAAAACCTTTCTCACAATCACAATTAGAGAGTAGTAGGTAACCTTCAATCTTTTCCACAGCAATGGTTGTTTTGCTCATTCCTACAGTCTCCCTGCCTAACGCACTGCTTTGCACACAGATGTTCCCTGATGAGAATGTTAACAACAGCTCCCTCAAAGGTTGTTTTGAACCTAAGCATGGTGGTGTGCACTTGTAGTCCCAGCTACTAGGGCAGGGGAGGATCCCTTAAGCCCAGGCGTTTGAAGCTACAGTGAGCCATGATCATAGCACTACACTCCAGCCTGAGCAACAGAGCAAGAACCTCATCTTTAAAAAATAATAATTTAAAAATGTAAAAAGAAAGGTTATTGAGGATAAACTGAAATCACATAAAACCATCCTCATATGGCACTATACACAAGTTAGCAATTATTATTATTATTAAAAAATACTGATTTTAGGTGAGTGAATAAATAAAGGCAATTGAGCAATATTTATCAAAACTCTGGAAAGAAATGAATATTACTTGGCATAGCTCCACTCCATTTATTTATTGCCTCCACAGAATTTATTGTAAAGAAACGATGAGAGCTCTGCAGAATACTGACAAGTAATATCCAGTGTAACATCATTTTTAAAAGCAAAGAATTTTAGTGTTAAGAGATAAATTATGGAACACAGATGAAGGAATATGCAGACAGTGAAACTAATTTTCTTAATGAAGCTAGGCATTTTTTCAATAACACAAGTTTTCATAACTTAAAAAGGTATTATAAGATAATAACTGCTTGCATTTACAGGATGCCACTAGTTTAACATGATCCAAGATCAGAAATCACATGTAGAGACAAATACAAAAACAGCACAATTCATATAGCTACTGTGCTTTAAAAATAATTTTTTAATCAATGTCCCAGTCCTGTATTTGACCTTGTATCAACAGCACTTTTTCCCATTATATCAAAGCATTTCTGCACAGTCAGAAGGGCCACGTTTATTAACATCTGGATCACATTTTAATGGATCACATTTTAAACAGCATATATTATGTCAACTTCAAATAAAAATAACACTGAAAGTGGGAGAATGATTTATAATTAAACAACTTTAAGTCCATTCACTTATTGCTTGATGCTTTAAAATTATCATACAGTAAGTCTTCACATAATGTAGTTTTGTAGATTTTTGAAAATTGTGAATTTAGGCAGAACAACATACATGGGTCATTATGAAAGTTTGGAGAAGTACAAAGATCAACAAATGTAAAATCACATGGATGGAAACAAATGAAGTCCTCCCAGCAACACCAATAAGCCGAGCAATCCTAGTTATCCATGTATATAAGGAAAACAATTGTTTTCAAAGGTAATTTCATTCTAACAATAACATTTTTATAAGTAACATTCAGGGACCTACTGCACATCATTTCACTCAAAGTCACAGTTTCAAAAAAAACCTATCAACAACTTAAGTAAGAACTTACTGCAATACTTTTCATTATATAAAATTGTTTTAGAAGTGTAAACCATCTGTGATGAGTAATTTTATGTATCAACTTGACTAAACCAGAGGATGCCCAGACATTTGGTCAAACATTATTGTGAGTGTGTCTGAAGGTATTTTTGGATAACAAAACGCCTGAATTGGTAGACTAGAAAAGGAAATTGTCCTCCCTGATACGAGTGCCTTTCATGCAATCAATTAAAGATGTGAAGAGAACAGAACGGCTGGCCCTATCCCAAAGAAGAGAAAACTCTTCCTGTGTGACTGCTTCAACTAGAGTATCAGTCTAAAGCACGGACTTTTCTTGGGTCCTGAGTCTGCCAGCTTTCAGACTGAAACTTACCCTGCTGGCACTCAAAGACTGCTTGAGAGCCAGGAGATCAAGATTAGCCTGAGACTCTGTCTCTACATAAAATAGAAAAATTAGCCAGGCATGGTGGCACAAAGCTGTAGTCCCAGCTACTTGGGAGGAGGCTACAGCAGGAAGAGTGCTCAAATCCAAGAATTTGAGGTTGCAGAGAGCATGATAACACACTCTAGTCCAGGAGACAGAGCAAGATCCCGTCTCAAAAGAAAGAAAGAAGGGCAGAGAGAGAAGAGAAGATATGGGGAAAGGGGGAGAGGAGAGTAGAGGTGGGAGGAAGAGGAAAGAAGAAGAGAGGGGGGAGAGGGGAGGATAGGAAGAGAGGAGAGGGAAGGAGAAGGGAAGCAAGGAGGAGGAAGGAGAAGGAAGGAGGAGAGGAGAAGAGGAGAGAGGAGGGAGGAGGGGAGAAGAGAGGAGGGGGGAAAGGAGAGGGCAAGGAAGGACCGGGGAAGAGGAGCAGCGAGAGCAACAGACAAGATCAGCCAGGCCCTACATGCACAAACATGCCATCTCAGCACACGCACTACACCCAAAGTCAACCCTACCATAGAATAATGAACTGAATGTAGCTTCAGGAGAGGAGTTCCAAGTCTCCCCCTAAATGGAGAACATCTGTGGCAGGGACAAAAGGAGCAAAACTGTTCACTGGTGAAGGAGAAAAAAAGAAAGGAATCTTGACCATAGAGTCAAGGGCCCACTGCTGCTGGGGTAGGACCCAGTCAGTACATGAGCTACTCAGGGCCTGCACTAGCACAAGGCATTTCTGGGGTCCCCACAGTTATACAGAAGGGGCTCTAACCCAAGGTTTTCAAAGAACACCTAGTCCTTGGTATTATTTTGGCCCCTATTTCTTGATTCTTAGCCCCTTGGGGATGCTAGGGCCTGAGAACACATGTTATTTGCTTATAAAGCCCCCCCACCATTTTCTACTACTTATCTTCCACAAAAATTAACTCAAAATGGATTAAAGACTTAAACTTAAAACCGGAAACATAAAACTACTCCTAGAAAAAAGATATGGAAAAAGCTTCTGACACTGTTCTTGGCAATGATTTTTTGGAAATGGCACCCAAAACATGGGCAACAAAATCAAAAAAAACCAAGTAGGACTATATCAAACTAAAAACCTGCATAGCAAATGAAAAGGAAATCTATGGAATGGGAGAAACTATTTGCTGATCATATAACCAAAATGTGTAAGAAGCTCATACAACTCAAAAGGGAAAAAAATGAACAAAAGACTTGAAAACATTTTTCAAAACATAACAATGCAAATGACCAGCAAGTACAAGAAAGGGTGCTCACCATCAGTAATGATCAAGGATGCAAATCAAAACTATAATGAAACATCATATCACCTTGTACCCATTAGGATGGCCATTATCCAAAGGACAGGAGAGAAGTGCTGGCAAGAATGTGGAGAAAAGGGAGCCCCTATGTACTTCTGGTTGAAATATGAATTGGTTTAGCTATTTAAGAAAATAGCATGAGGGGTCCTCAAAAAACTAAAAAATGAACCACCACTGATCCAGCCATCCTACTTCTGGGTATAAATCCAAAGGAAAGGAAATCAGAATACCAAAGAGACATTAGTACTCTCAATGTTGACACGTTATTCACAAGCCAAAATACAGAATAGAAATGTAAGTGTCCATTGACCTATAAATGATTAACAAACTGTGTATGGAACATAATTCACCCATAAAAAAGGAAGGAAATCCTGCCATTTGCAACAACATGAATAAACCTGGAGGACAATATGCTAAATAAAGCACACAGACAAAAAAAAATACCGTATGATTTCATTTATATGTGGAACTGAGAAAAAAGTTGAATTCATAAAAGCAAAGAATAGAATGATGGTTGCCAGGGACTGAGAAGGTATGAGAAAAAGATATTAATTAAAAGGTACTAACTTTCAGATCTAAGACAGGCAATTTCTGAGGATATAATGTACAGCATGATGACTACAGTTAATAATACTATATTTGTGCCTGGAATTTGCTAAGATAGCAGATCCCAAATGTTCTTACTACTTCACCCTCTCCCCAAAACTGGTAACTATGTGAGGTGATGTATCAACTAACTTGATTATGATAATCATTTCACAATATATACACTCAAATCACCATGTTGTACATATAATTTTGTCAATTATAACTCAATAAAGCTAGAGAGAAGGATTAAGAGGGACTTTTTCCCATATCAATACATTCCAAATGATCTTGCATTTTAAGCACAGAATATCACACTTTTTTTGAGCCACAGGCAACACCCAGAATATCACACTTTTTTTAAAAAAAAGATATTCACATAATTTCTAAGCTTTGAAAAGGATTCTATCATACCCTTACATTGCTTAAAAATACTGAGTTTTGTTAGATTATTTATCACGTGTGATACTGTCTTTTCCCAAAAAAAAAAAAAAGAACACATAATTGGTTTGAAGAACTTTATGTCATTTTCCTATTCTACATTTTATGTTTTCTGAGAGGTTTTGTTTTTTGGGGGGGTCCTGTTTGTTCATTTGTTTTGAGACAGTGTTTTGCTCTGTCACCCAGGCTGGAGTGCAGGGACATCATAGCTCACTGCAGCCTCAAATTCATAGGCTCCAGCAACGCCCCCACCTCAGCCTCACAAATAGCTGGGACTACCAGTGGGCACCTCCATGCCTGGCTACGTTTTCTTTCTTTTTTTAAAAAAAAACATAATCTCTTTATGTTGCTCTGACCAGTCTCCAACTATTGGTCTCAAGCAGTAAATTAAATAAATTCTTAATTAGTTTAAACTAATTAAAACTACAGTATGAAATAAATTCTTGGTAGACTGAAAATAACTCAAGTACTATTTAGCACAGGCTGATAATTTTTAACTATTTTACTATTAAAAAGTACATAGCATTGTAAACAAATATAATAAATGAATTAGATAATACTGTTTTAAAATTGCATACTATATCCATCATGCTTATTTATGACTCAAACAAAAAAGGACTAACATTAGAAATTTCCTTTTAAGTCAGATGCTTTCAAAGACAAAGAGATCATTAATTTTTAACTCAACAATTATTGAGGTAAACAATAACTCAACAATTAACAATTTTAGCTCACACATATTTAGAATTCCACTATTATGAATTAAAAAGATAAACCAAGGATGTCAGATTTAACTCTAAGATGTTATTTTAAGTTACACAAAAGGAAGAATTACATTTCAATTTTTTAACATATTTACTTTTGTGACAAAAGAGTTTTAGTTAAATATTATACTTAATGAACTTAAGTAGGATTTTGTAATCTACTGATCTAATTCTACATATTTTCTTGTAATTTTTTATGTTTAATTTTTATTTTTAATTGGTAATGATTATAGTACATATTAGCTGTATATATTTATAGGATACTACATATTTTCCATCAATAGTGCTTGCTGACACTATAAAACAGAAATAATAAACAAAACTAGTGAACTTTACTTTTGTTTCTAAATTGGGAAAACTCTCTAAGGTCCTTTCACTCTTATTGCCACTGAAATTTTTCATCTAAGGAACTGGAGCTCCATCAATCTTTTCTAATATGCTGAGTTATCCAAACAATTTCCACAGTGTAAATATACTGTAAGGTAATTTTCTACATGTTACATATACACATGTAAGACAGAATAAAACTCTGAGACTAAAGTCTAAGAAAAATTACAATGGTTGAGTCAAAGGATTTTTTTTTAATACTGTTCTAAGAAAAAATTCATTAACAATGCAGTGCTTTCACTATTTACAGAAAAAAATCAAACCTTTTACAAAATCATGCCAAAAAGGTAACTTAAATATTAGTAGATGAAGATGACTTTTTTCAATAGGCCATACTAAAGTCAAATACATTATGACTCTGATACAGATGCATTTAAGTTGTTTTTCTTCTTCTCAGTATCACTACTAAACCATACTTACATCAAAACCATTTCCAATGCCATGACTAACCCTCTTTCATATTCTATTCTCAACTGTTGGTGACATCTCTCCCTTTTTACCCTGCTACAAACACCTCCTAACAACCACCTTTCCTCTCCTTGTGAGACACCTCTACTGTTCCGCCTCTTGTCTTTCTAATCAAACGTAAATCCTTGGTATTACTTTCAGTATGCTCAATAACAATCTCTAATCTTGCATTTTTAGTTACCAGTCCATCCTGCCAGCATTCCAATCCCATCTCTATGCTAGATTTAACCTCCATCGTCAATATAATTAATTCATACTTTATAGGGTAATCATATGTTATATGTACTATCATCTTTTCTCATTAACCTTTTCTTTTTAAATCCATTTCTAACAATTATCTCTCCTAGAAAGAGAATTCTTTTTTTAATGGCAGATGCTGAATCAATGAAAGGAACCTATCTAAATGAAGAAAAGGCAAAAAGCCAGAAAATAAGGAATGATACCAAATGTAGGAAATTTCTTAAAATTCTGATTATTAATTTTATAATCCTGGAGGATTACAATGGTAAAACAAATATAGTCTGTATACTATAAATCTTTCTACAAAATACTGATATTCTCTCCCCAGATTAAAAAAAAGAGAGAGATAAAAGTAATTGTGACAACTATAGGACTAGATATTATGTTTTGGTTTCAATATACCATGAATCAAAAAAAAAAGTTAACCAGAAAAAATCCTAAAATATTAAACCTGCCTTCCTTGAGTAAGATAAAGCAATGGAGCTCACTATGTATATCTATTTTGTTGTGGACCTCCACTTATGACACTAGCCCTTATACAGAAATACAAGAAGGAAAGCTCTGTTTATGGCAGGCATTATCAAACTGCAGCCAGCGGGCCAGATGCGGCCCCACCTAGGACATTTATCCAGCCCACTAGGTGTTTTTGACGCCACTGCCTGTCCTACTTAGCAGCCAACTCATCCCAGGGCCCGCAGTCTGGCCTTCCAACGGTCTGAGGGACAGTGAACTTGCCCCCTGTTTAAAAAGTTTGAGAACCCCTGGTTTATGGTTTAGCAGCCCAGGAGTCAAATAACCAGTAAAGGGCTAGTCCTGCTCTGATGGAGAAGAGCTGGGTAGAGAAATATCACCAAGATACACCTTAGCCTGAACATCCATCTCAGTCATCCATCTTAGTCATACATCCATCTCACTTAGATGACAACTTGACATGATGACAGTTCTGATCTGGCCACTCCTGAAAGATGAAGACCCACAGAGAGGAGCCAAGGTTCAGCAGGACTTAATTGCCCTAACTTCTCCCCAAAGTTATATCCATACAGAAGGAAAGAATGTATGGTCTACAAAAGCACACTTTCCCCAAGACTTGAAGTGGGAAAACAGAGAAATGAGTAAGCTGGTGTCAATACCTTTGCAGTTCACAACAATGAAATAAATAGGTTCTATCTTATTTAAGCACATGATATTCCATCAAAATATGCAGGCAGGATAGAAAGGACTGAAATAGACTACATATTACTCATACTAGAGCAGATGCCTTTCTAGCAACCACAGGGAGAATTATATGGAAATGGACAGTAATAAGTAGATTGTGTGTGTTGTATGTGTGTGTGAGCAAGGCTGTATATGGGGCCTTAGAGATAAGTAGATAAAGCTAAGTGAAAAAGCTAATCACACACCCAATACACTGCATTAAAATGTAGAAAGAACTTAGGACAAAAAGGCAGCCATACTACTGACTTAATTTAGTATCAATTATGAGAATTTATAAATCCTAATAATGCCAATGGGACTTTATTAATTGCTTTCAAAGAAACTGACATAACTTCAACAAATCAAACCTCTCTGGTTTTAAAATTTGTAACTAAGAATCAAAGTGCTCCTGATTAAATTTCATACTCTTCAGGAATACAGTCTGAAACAACCCACTGGTTTTTGTCAATGATTATAATACAAAAGTTTCTTTAGTTTATATAATAAAAATATACATACATATGTACATCTTATTATGGACTATCTTTTTAAACAAAACTAGTAAGTTGTCTAAATCCTTAACTATTCAATATGACAAGGCAGTATCAATATTTTACTTAGAAATACAAATAGCTAAAATAAACAGTCATTATTTTATGAGACCCTGCTGCCTAGAGCAGAGTTCTGTGGCATCATCAAAACTCACTACAAACTTTTATGCCTGGGGTCAGGTGATCCCTCCTGCCTCAGTCTCCTGAGTAGCTAGGACTACAAACATGTACCCCCATGCCTTGCTAATTTTTACTTTGTAGAGATGAGGGGAGGGTGTCTCACTAATGTTGCTTCAGCTGGTCTTAGGCTTCTGGCCTTTAAACAGTAACTCCCACTTCAGCCTCTCAAAGTGCTAGGATCACAGGTATAAGCAAGCATGCCTAGTCACAAACCTCATTTTAACTAAAAATATCATGATAAAAATTACACATATAATACTATTAACATCAGTAAAGTCTTTCCCATAATGTACTAAAAGCATGTCTACCCTAAAAAGAATTACTTAATAAGAAATTTGTAAGAACAAGGCTCAGCACCCGTAGCTCAGTGGCCAGGGCACCAGACACCTACATCGGGGCTGGCAGGTTCGAATCTGGCCTGGGCCTGCCAAACAGGCAATGACCACTGCAAAAAAAAAAAAAAAATAGACAGGTGTTGTGGCAGGCACCTGTAGTCCCAGCTACTGGGGAGGCTGAGGGACGCCACAGCACTCTACTAAGGGTGAAATAGTGAGACTCTGTCTCAAAAAAAAAAAGAAAGAAAGAAAGAAAAGAAAAGAAATTCGTAAGAACGAAAGAAAAATTATACATGGTTGTGACTCACATGCTAACTTTATTCTAGAGTAGGCAAACAGAATGATCTTTAACTCCAGCTCCATGGCTTATGGTCAGCAGCACAGTACTATCTCCACAACTAACCTCAAAAACTGGTTTAGGAAAACACGTTTAGTAATAAATATTCTTCAGAAGCTGCCTTTTTGTGGCTTCTGCTGTTCTTAGAAATGGGGTCTTGCTACAATGCCCAAACTGGAGTGTAGTGGCCATTCACAGGCACAAACATTGGTACTTTAACTTCTGAGCTTGAGTAAATCTACTGCCTCACCCCTACTCCCAACCCCAGTAGCTGGGAGTTCAGACATATAGCACCACACCCAGCTAGAAGCTGCTTTGTTGGAATATTCCATTCCCAGCTCCTGGGAAGTTTATCCACTATTAAAAGAAGCTAAATCTGCTGAAAACTAAGACAAAGGCATTATGTGTGATAAAAGGCAAAATATTCAGAAACTCATACTTTTGTAAAATAGAAAAAAGGAGAGAGCTAAGACCAATCTAGCTAGACTAGTGTTAATTATCTGCAAATGCCTTTTTTCTCTCTATGTGGACTCTTTATATCTGTATTGCTCAATTCTTTTCAGCTGCCTTACTAATTTTGCTTTCTGTTTACATAGCAAATCACTAATAATTAGATTTACTAAACCTTTATCATTTTACCTCTCTTTTACATGGTGCTATTTTTTAAGTGCTTAATGTTAATAATCAGGTAAATAAAAATGATTTCTTAACTTGACCTCAAATGATCTCAAAACAAACTGTTCTTAAGATGTGTTCAAGTGACCAGGTTATATGACATCAGCCATCAGAACCCACCTACACATCTCTGGCTTATCCTTTTCATTACCAAATTTCTTTTAAACATGATATACCCTTACTAACATATCATAAAGCATAAGAGAAAAAAGGCCTTCAAAAAACTGAGTTCCTAGGCCAGGCACAGTGGCTCACACCTATAATCCTAACACCTACTTCAGGAGGCCAAGTAAACAAGAACCATTTGAAGCCAGAAGTTCCAGACCAGCCTGAGCAACAAAGCAAGACCTGCTTTTCTTTATGTGTGTGTGCGCTGTTTTTTTAAATTTATCCAGGTGTGGTGGCCACACCAGTAGCCTCAGCTACTTGGGAGGTTGAGATGGGAGGATCTCTTGAGCCGAGGAGTTTGTGATTACAGTAAGCTAGGATCATGCCACTTTAACCTGAGCAAAAGAGCAAGACTATCTGTTTGGAAGGAACAAGAGAAGCAGAGAGAAGAGGGGACGGGAAGGGAGGAGGGGAAAAGGAGAAGAACAGAAACTGAGTTCCAAATCCCTTTAAGACTATATAACTTCCTTGAGAATTATCTGGCCACACCCTACCTCTCCAGCTTTCTTTCCTCCTCACTCCCATCCTCTCTTCTAACTTCTACTTAGTCTTCAAAACCCAGATCACTTATGGCCTCCTACAGCAAGTTCTCCTTGGTTACGCCTTCCCTTTTCCTCCCTAGTCAGGATCAAATATCCATCCCCTCCCATGTAATTCCACAGTATCCTATAATTTCCTGTAGAATAACACAATACCTTGAATCAGAAAAAAAATCTTAATAGTAATTTTAATAAAGCCAAATAAACCTTAAAATAAAAATTTAAGCCAATATACTGAATTTTAGTTAATTATTGGTCCTCACATCCTTCAGTCAAAATTACCTTTCTTCCCCATGCCTTCAAGTCATTCTTGATATGAACACTGATTGAAATATTTAGTAAAGTATGAGTAGTATCAGTGTTTAATTAGGTACAAAGACTGGTCTCTTCAACTAAAGCACAGCTCCCCTCAGAGCAAAGACCACATCATTGATCTTCATTCATTTTCAACACCAGATACATTCCTAAAACACAAAACTGTATTAAGGATCTTCCCAGAATATACAGTTCCCTATGTCTCTCCCATGTCAATAGTATTTGTATTTTTTTTTTGTACTTCTATACCTACTAGACTAGTAGTCCCTTGAGAACAAGAAGTACAACTTTTTTTTTTTTTTTTGGGAGACAGGGTCTCACTCTGTTACCCAAGCTGGAGTGCAATAGAATGATTACAGTCTACTGCAGTCTCCAACACCTTAGGTCAAGCCATCCTCCCACCTGAGCCTTCCAAATAACTGGGGTTACAGATGCATACCACCAAGCCCAGCTAATTGTTTTCTACTATTTTTAGAGATGGGATTCACCACGTTGCCATGGCTAATCTTGAACTCCTTGCCTTAAGCGATCTTCCTGCCTTGGCCTCCCAAAGTGCTGGGATTAAAGCCATGAGCCATCACACCTGGCCTTAGATTTTCTTAAAAATATTAATCTGGCTCGGCGCCTGTGGCTTAAGTGGCTAAGGTGCCAGCCACATACACCTAAGGTAGTGGGTTCGAATCCAGCCTGAGCCCGCCAAACAATGATGGCTGCAACCAAAAAATAGCCAGGCATTGTGGCGGGCGCCTGTAGTCCCAGCTACTTGGGAGGCAGAGACAGGAGACTCGCTTGAGCCCAGGAGTTGGAGGTTGCTGTGAGCTGTGAAGCCATGGCACTCTACCAAGGGCGAGAGCTTGAGGCTCTGTCTCCAAAAAAAAAAATTAATTTACTTAATATAAGAAGACTAGGAGAAGTAAAAAGAGAGAAAAGTTGCCTATAACCCCATTATTTTTCCTTTCAATTTCTTAATGTTTTATTTTGTAAGTTGATACATTAACATATAATCCATTCCTTTTTATATACTTTTTCATATCACTATATAGTTTTCCCATTTATTTTTATAGGATACATAACTGTCCAATGAATAGCCTTAGCCATTTCTCTTGGTATAACATTGTTTTCTTCCACAATTTCATTGTTATAGATAATATTCCATATTTTTAATGATTTTCCATATGCTAGGGCCCCTTATGTTAAATTACTGAATTAAAGGTTATGAGCAAACATTTTTATTGCTATGGAGCACAAGGCCTACATGCTTCCAATTTAGAATTGTATCTTTCACAGTCTGCAGCAACAGCACTAGTTTCAGCAGTACTATGTATGATTCCTTGTTTTAAATCATATTTCCTAGATTACTAGCAAGGTTGAACATTTCTCACTGTCTATTTCCTAACCATATTTCCTCCTCTGAACACTATTTGTGTACTATGCCCATTTACCTATCACAGTAATCAGCTGTCTTACTGTTTTGTCATCGTCTGCCTGTGAATACATTTTTCCAGTTTGTTATTTGCCCCCTTTGAATTATCTTTTCCCCTCTCTTCACCCAACACTCTGTTGAAAGCATTTCGCTCAGGGCCCCCAGCTCAGTGGTTATGGTGCCGGCCACATATACCAGGGCTGACGGGTTCAAAACCCGCCAGTCTGCTAAACAACAATAACAACTGCAACAAAAAAATAGCCGGGCATTGTGGCAGGCACTTGTAGTCCCAGCTACTTGGGAGGGTGAGGCAAGAGAATTGCTTAAGCCCAAAGAGTTAGAGGTTGCTATGAGCTGTGACACCAAGGCACTCTACTAAGGGCAACATAGAGAGCCTCTGTCTCAAGAAACAGAGAGAGAGAGAGAGAGAGAAATGAGAGAGAGAGATGAACGAATTTTGGGTTGTTATCTTATTTAGCCAAATTGGTTACTGTTGTCTTTACAATTTCATCTAATAATTCTATAAGTCCAAATATACTTTCTCCTAGTTTTAGTTTTCTTTTACATGAACCCTTAATCTATAGGTAAGGAATATGTCATCTCTACACAGCCCCATGGAACCTATCTCAGTATCTTGCACTTGCTAAGCATTCAATACATGCTTCTTAAATATTTTTTTTAAAAAATAAAGTATTGGAAACATTAGCCATTAAAGTAATCTTACTAGACTCTTTATATGCTAACCAATTTAGATACAAAAGTAAAATACAGTCCATAATGACCAACAAGACAATGCTGAAGATTTGATTCTTTCTCTTGTGAAATATAAATCATGTTTTAAGAAAATCTGGTTTTGTTGGCAAACCAAATTTTAATGTCTGTGGTAAAGTCACACAAATTCCTTTTCACATAAGTCTGCACGTTAGCAAGCTGAATAATAGTGTGTTATTCATTTTTCTAAGTCATAGTCCTCAGATCACTGTTACAGCATGAAGCAAAGAACTACTGAATAATTTATTACAACTCACACCATCACTTACATTACTGTCTAATTCACAGATGCAACTACTCTTATTATGATAACACCTTGGTGGTTTTTCAGTCATTAACTCTTCAACAGAAAAATGTTATATATACACAATTTATTAATTTAAACAACCAATATATCATATAGGGAAGAGCAGAAAGCTTTATTCCTCTTTGCCATCCTGAATAATTTAGTTTTTGTTGCAGAGAAATAGTCAATCAGGCCAAAAAGCCTACTACAATCAAAAATATATTACATGTGCTCCCTTGGCTTATATGTAGTAGCACATTTATGCGGAACACTTGTTAATACAACTTGCACCTGAAGACCCATAATAATAGTGTTTAAATAACAGCTGTGAAATCTAAGTGATAAGGTTAGTAGCACTGGCTTTATTTGCTTCTAATGTTACAGTGCTTACCTACAAATGTACAGGTGGGAAGGGGCAGGAAAAGAAGGGTAAATTCACAACTAACTGGTACAATGCACGCTATCTGGATGAGGGGCACACTTTGACTCAAATTGTAGAAAAGCAATTTGTGTAATCAAACATTTGTACCCCCATAATGGTCTCAAATAAAATAAATAAATAAATGGGATTATAAAGAGTACCTGTATATCACAAGGTTACTAGAAAAATTAAACAAATTAATCAGTACAAGTGAACAGTACTTAAAAAGTGACTACGACAGGCAGCACCTGTGGCTCAGTGAGTAGGGTGCTGGCCCCATATACCAAGGGTGGTGGGTTTGAACTCAGCCCCAGCCAAACTGCAACAGAAAAATAGCCAGGCATTGTGGCATACACCTGTAGTCCCAGCTAATCGGGAGACTGAGGCAAGAAAATTGCTTAAGCCTAAGAGCGGGAGGTTGCTGTGATCTGTGACGCCACAGCACTCTACCAAGGGCGACAAAGTGAGACTCCATCTCTTTAAAAAAAAAAAAGTGACCACCACATTGTAAGTATTCAATAAATTTTGCTTTTAAATAAATAAACAAATGTATAGGTATGGCAAATAATTGCTGGTAACCCTTCCGTAACAATGTATTTTGGAAAAGTTCTATCTCCTAATATGTAACTAGTTCAGAGAGATGATTAGAATTGTATAAGTTTTTCTGTTTAAGAAATTGAAATCCTATAAAACAAAGAAAGGAAATGCAGTAATAATATGTTATGGCTTGAATCTGTTAATTATAAATATAATAATAATAGCTTTACAATGATTTACTGTTTTCTATTTTAGGCAATAAATTTAAGAAAGTTAAGCACCTTCAATAGAAAACAAACACAGTAGAAATATGGTCTATGAGAAAACATCAACTACTCTCAAGATTTTGAGTGTTTGTATAATTACAGAAAGGCTACTTTCTAACTTTCTGACAAAACTGAGAAACAGGATTATGATTTGAATGTAAAAGTATGATTAATATCCTAGCTACTCCCCAAGAGGCTTATAATAAGAGACTCTATACAACTAGAATAATAAAATAAAATGCTAAGGGGTAAAAGGAGGTCATTGAAAATCTGAGAAAAGTCAAGTATGCTTCTCCAGATTTCCACTGCACACAAACAACTTTACCTACCTTTACAGAGGGGTTCATGAACTCCCTGAAGCTCACACACAGAGACACACAATGGATTAAAAGCTCCCACCCCAGAGAATAGGAGAAATTATCCGTATCAAAGTCCTAGGCTAATAAAGTTACTACAATTAAAATGAAATATAACTCCAAGTTTCCTTGTAGCCAAAACAAACAGAAAACTCAATAGGCTTTGAGTTTTTGTCAATGGCTGGTAGAAGGAAGTATGCCAGATCGTAAGGAAAGAAACTTCTCTGAAACGAAATGCTTTTTTTTTTTTGAGACACAGTCTCACTATGTCGCCCTTGGTAGAGTGCTGGGGTGTCACAGCTCACAGCAACCTCAAAGTGTTGAGCTTAAACGATTCTCTTGTCTCAGCCTCCTGAGTAGCTGGGACTACAGGTGCCCACCACAACGCCCAGCTTTTTGTTGTTGTTGTCACCGTTCAGCAGGTCCTGGCTAGGTTTGAACCTGCTAGCCCTGGCGTATGTGGCCAGTGCCCTAGCTGCTGAGCTACAGTCACTGAGCCTGAAACTAAATTCTTGAAGAATTTATCATGTAAATTATTATAGGCTCGGCGCCTGTGGCTCAAGTGGCTAAGGCACCAGCCACATATACCTGAGATGGTGGGTTCGAATCCAGCCCAGGCCGCCAAACAATGACGGCTACAACCAAAAAATAGCCGGGCGTTGTGGCAGGCGCCTGTGGTCCCAGCTACTTGGGAGGCGGAGGCAGGAGACTCGCTTGAGCCCAGGAGTTGGAGGTTGCTGTGAGCTTTGATGCCACCGGCTCTCTACCCAGGGGGACAGCTTGAGGCT